>JXXA01017279.1:0-25122 GCA_000956255.1 Anopheles punctulatus
TCTTACTTCTTTAGCAGATCGAAATACAGGTAAAGCTTCAAAGACGCTTCTTTCGTCCCGGGACCGAGCGCGGCTGTGTTTGATTTGTACTTGAAAACTAGTTTGTCTACCAATCATACTATCGATTGAAACCTGCTGCAGCGCAAACCAATTTCAACATGCTTTTTTGAAGTGTTCGGAAGGTAGTTCGACGTTTGATGAACAGTTGAAATTCAAAAACCGTTTATTCAAAAGGGTTTCTGCACAGTATTGGTTTAAAGTAGAGAGTTTTCAATGTTCTGTTCCTTTTACGTTTGCTGGTTCAATAGGAGCGTATAATTGTAAATATTTTTTTATAATTATTTTGCTCCATCCGTAAATTCAGTTCATTGCTACACAGTGATGTGTACACAGTGTATTTTTTAACAAAATGTTTAACGGATTACTGTTTTGAAAATTACCACAAACTAGGAGTAAAGGAGTAAAGAAACCTCATATGGTAAAGACGACATTTAGCTAAACTGTAGCCATCCTAGTGTTACTTCTACTAGGCAATGTTAAACTGCATTGAATACCTAAGACAGATGTCACGCCAGCAATATTCATTCCTTTTTGTACTAGCGTACACCAAATCAATAGATTAAATCCCAACTAATGATATTTCTATGTAGGTCGGACCTTGCATGGGGACTGGTAATGCTTGCAAGCATGCATTTCCAACGCACACGTGCCTAGTAAATGAAGATTTATTATGCTAGCTATCCTTTTCCCTTGCAACGTTCAACGTCACGTTAATAGAATTGTTTGGTGGTGATCTGATGTTGCTGAGTTTCTTTGCCAAAACGAAGCCTTATGTCAAATAAACATGACTTGATATCACTGACGGGCAAGCACTACTACTATGGCAGCGCACGATTGGAAATGAGAATCATGGCCATACTTTGTCGGGCTCAGAATCTAATCGACCATTAACCAACTCTTAATTTGCTCACGTAATATGTGGACTCATTTTCGCCCCATTGTTCGTTTTCGAAGTGAAGCGACTGCCATGTGAGCTGGTTATAAATTGCATCGCATTATTGACATTTATACTCTCTTGCGTTCGTCGAGTAACTATGTTTGCCACTTTCAGAGCAATTACAAATGGTAACCAGTATAATTTTTGGTAATCTTAACACGCAAAGTTGTTAGCTAGTTTTTGTGTTAAAATTTGAAGTAATTTTATTACAATTGGATCATTTGTTCATACTAAACAATCATAGTAAAAGTAAGAAATAGTCAAAACGGGGTTTTTTGCTAAATTAACAACAAATCACGCGTAACAATTTAACGCGCTTTTTCGCATAAAATCTGCTGAACCCAATAAACGCAATGAAGTCTCTAATAAAGTGCTCGGATTACATTTCAGAAACCTGCTTCTCTTATTGAGGAGGTTTGCTTCCATAACGCAAGCCAGACGGAAGTGCAGCTCTCGGCACGTCATTTATAGTTGTTTTCGTTGCAGACATCTGCACTCTCTTTCGTAAGAATGAACTTCCAAGTCGCCTGTTTGCTATAAACGATGAGACGTCGGAATATTTTATACAGCTCTCGCTTAGTTTTTATTTGAACAGCCGTGTCCAGTTTTTACAACACAGTCCCCTGAACTCGTTGTCGGTCTTGTGCTTTTTTTTTCTTTAACATTGACCGACGATCTCAACGATAATGGGCTGGGGCCATCAAGCAAGTGATGTAAAAAACGTAATATTTTACCGTTACACTTTCGGTCTTCCTTCGTTTATGCCAGCATACTGTCGCTTTACTTTTTATCACGCTTCATACTGCACTTCCGTCAAGTGTTGGCAAATTTGGAATTACGAACAATGAAATGACCGCAGCAAGAAAATTGTCCTGTCGCGTCAAGTGCTGTGACATCCGTGCTTCTTGTCCCAACGAATGACAATAGATGATTGGAAATGTGTAGATGTGTTTGTCGGCTGAGCCAACTTAATCAAAAAACAATTTACTATCATTCTGAGCGACGTCTAATATTTATACATACTATGAACAACCAGATCCGCCTCATCGTGAACCAATACATTCAACAATGAGCACGCATGCCTGAACCGTATTTATATACGAATACCCCTGAAACAGCTTTTTGGTATTTGAGCTGCATCATACACTCGATAGGAGTATGATTCAGACCCTTTGCTGTGCACCCTAATCAACAGCAATGAAATCATATGTTCACTTGACTGCTACTTGCAAGCGTCAGCACGAAAGATATCCACTTGAAGCCACTCTACAATTGAAATGCTTCACGGTGCAGATGCAGATCAATCTCATCTTCGACCATTAAGAAAACAGCTGCCGTATATGAAATTTAATGGATGATATTTACAAGGGTTGAGCCTGTTGTGCGTATTTGGTGCATAACGTTGCGTGCATTTCATGAATTACCCGCATTATATGATCAACACAACCCAAAACGTACGGTCCCCTGAGGCATTTGATATATTGGTATATTGAAAAACGTTGTTAAAGTTAAAGAGAGTTTTTTGTTTCATGTTGACAGTTTAGTATCGGTGTAGCCAACACTTGTAGACAATTTCGTTGCGCACCAGTATAAATCAAAATATTGTGGAGAAAACCAACGCAAGAAATTTATTCCCCAACACTTATAAACATGTAATCGAAGAAAGTAAATGTGTAAATGTATCATAGATTCCGAGATTCTAGAAATTCCGTATTATCAAAAATCTCCAAAGAATGTAATTCAGTTATTTATTTAATTTCAATTCTTGGGTGCTGTTATACCATGCTCTAAATTTTAATGATTATGTACAATAAACTGTAACATAAATGGTAATTTTTTACGTTCGCTTTAACTCAGTATGGTGGTAGGAAGATATCAACACCCTCAAACAGTTTATTCATATCTCGGTTCTTCAAGTTTGACCTCCATTCTTATATTACCTACGTTTAATAGCTACGATGAGTGTAATATTCATCAGTGTACTATACACATACTATTGATGGAATCTTGTTTTCCATCACGATTCACTGCTTGCTACTGTTGCTATAGGTCCAACCGCAGTAAGCAAGAACAAATAAATAAAAAACGTTTGAAGCGTGCACGGCACATCTTTATCTCAATTGATTTATCTACCACTTCAACTATTCCCTTCTGCATTTAGCCAATTCTTGACGATGGTTTTGAAATAGGGTTTCAAAGATGTGTTGTTACTTGCCAAGTCTCAAAATCTTTGTCATAGGCTGTGGTTTAGAGTACTGTACATAACTAAGTTAGAATAGCTGTTTTAGTTGGAAATACTTGAAATAAAAAAAACATTATTTTTTTAACTTTATTGTGAAATTTTGAATAAGTTTAAATAAGCTGTTCCTCCCCGTGTTCCCCTAACCTAGTTTTTTGCTCCCACATCCTTATTATATACGTTATTGTACGATACAGCAAAAGCAATAATGTTTTAATATCCAGCCTTAAACGGAACTGTTGTGATACGCATGTATTACAAAAAATCATAAAATCAATTTAGCCACTCGCTTCATGTTGCTTTTTTGACAAATTAATACTCTACATACAGAGTGATACATTTTTGAATGTTACATTTAACATGCATATCTGTTTTCTTTTCTTATTTTTTCAGATATCTGGTTTAGTGATAATCGGAGTCACGCTGTGGACGATATTTTGGAAACATCAGTACATTTCCCTCTTATCGACTACGAACTACGCTATTGGGACATATGCTCTGTTGACGGCGGGTCTGCTGGCTGTTTTTGGAGGCATTGTAGGATGCTGTGGTGTGTGGCATGAACATCGAGGCGTTTTATTGCTGGTAAGTAATGAATTTGTTTTGAGAACAGGAAAAAAGTGCCTATTTATGTACATCTGCTAGTTCGTTGTTTTCTTGGGTACGTCTTTCACTGCTTCAACTGTAAGCAGAGCCATCATCAATATCAGCTGAATTTGATTACCATTAAGATGAACATGAATTATTAATCAGCTGATTGATTTCTGATAGCATCAATGGTAACATCTGGTTTCGGATTTTTTTCTACAGCTTTTTTCACTCGCAAGCTCGTTTTATATGTAACGTAAAGAACGCTTAGAATGGCCAACATGTTCACATTCCCACCTTCTAGTTTGAATTTCTTAGGGTTGTGTTAAGATGAAATGTAAAATAGTGATGAATGAATAATAGGAATGTAAGATGGGTTCACGTTTTATGGTGAGCCCTTTTCTCTCGGCAGTACCATTTTCTATCAATTTCACATCTTAATTTATTCTATTTTGTCCTGTGCTCCCGACCTATTTCAAAATAGTTTAGTCACTTGAAGTGTTATCAATAACCATTTGATCTGAACCAACCTTTGATCTGATCATACATAGAGCTTTGTCTGACTTTATGTTTCATTTTCAAGTCAGTCGGTAGATTTTTACTAATTTAAATGAAATAGTTTGTTTAGTGTCGTGCAATTCACTTTTTCCGACTTCGATAAGCACCAACAGCTTAGACACACTGTAACGACAGATTTCGACGGAAGATTGAACTTTATCCACCAATTTTTGACCGGACCTTTTACAGTTGCTCCGCCGAAGTGGACGCTTAAAACCACAATTTTGCTTCATACAGGAGAGCGTTCATACAAAATTCTCAACCAACGTTCAAAACACATGCATTCAATCATTTAACTCTCCAGAAACAATCGTTAAAAAAGTAGCGATACTTGTCATTAATTATTTGATTCATTAAAAATCTACAGAATTGTCCTTCGGATTTGTATCATCATTTTTTGAGCCAAGTGTCACATATCTGGGTACGTGGACAGATAATTGCCATGACACGCAATGTTCAGACTTTCTCATTAATCACATTGATATATGTTCAATTAAACAGCCTGGCGACAAGTTTATAATCGATTAATTAATGTTACGCCACTCTTGCGCTTTGACAACCAAGTGAACGGTCTGCATCCTGCATCCGCCGGCACATAAACGCCTGTTACAATGTCACGTTCGATTGTCCAAATGTTTTTACATAACCTCAAATTCCCGGTGGCGCTAATGTGACATTTTCCGGCGGGCAATACGTGCGTTGGCATACAAAAGCCGCCATGTCCCACCATGCACACTCACACACTCACACATATATACGCTCTTAGTTGTAGATGCACGCCGCGGGAAATGTTTGCACACGGAAAGCCAACGCTCATCGATTCGTATTTCGTGTTTTCCAATTCTCGTATTATCGCACACACAATTACCAGTGTGTCCGGAGGAGCAATCCCACGAGCAAACCATCCGGCACCACCGGCTGCTGCGGTAACTACCATTGGTGATTGACATCTAGCATCTAGTGTACCATTGATCAAACAATCATGCAGTTTGGATGAAAGTAGCCGTTGAGAGGGAAATTAAATTCTATTAGTATCCGCACGTGGTCACGATTACCATTTAATTGCGTTTACGCGAGAAACGTAAAATGTAAAATCGAAGTCTAGCGAACGCGTCGGGCGGATTCAACCATAAGATTTTGTTAAGCCAGCCCCGTTATGTCTCGCGCCCGGTCTTGTCGGCGTACGCGAACGTGATTCTATGCTAGTTGAGGTGAAAAGAACAACGTAATGTTCGATGATGATGGATGTTTTTTTTTTATCAAATAGACCTTAACACGTTGATTATATTATTTCCACCATCATGCAAACGTGCGGTGCGTTCCAATAAGCACGGCACATGGTCGATATTAACACCAATGCGTAATATGAAATGAAATCAATAGTCCATGCATCTAACCATGTGGTCAAGCGTAAGATGTACAAGTGAAAATTCTGAAACTAAAGCACATAATTATCGCGTTGATAATTATAGCTTAAGTTTTTTCGATTCTGTTGCACAAAGCTGTTCAGTGACAGATAAAATTCCATACACGATGTAACGTTAGTGTCAATCGATTTTACATACGTAGAAATCGATTGAAAGCTCTGTAAACGTTTTGCCCAAAAAATAAACTGTCGTTTTTCTTTGTTCCAGTACACTTTCGTTCTACTTTTCGTTTTCCTGCTGGAGTTTATTGTGGGCGGCTTGGCTTATCTATACGAAACGCAAATCGAGACCGAGCTGCAGCACACACTTAACGCTACCTTCATTGAACACTACGGTGTTAGTGAGCGGCAAACAACAGCCATTGACAGTATGCAGCGTGAGGTATGTAGTAAAAAAAAAAATATTATCCTGTTCTTGCTTCGAGATCCTGTTCCCACGCATTATTGTGCACACACACAACGGCAACGATGGGTAGCAGCAAGCGTGACAAGATGAAACTCTATTTGAAAAACAACTATTCAACAGTAATTAATTTTTTTGTTCTTTCTCTTATACTTTCATGTCCGCTGGGGCGATTGCCACTTGTGCTCTCTGCACCGATGTACCTATTCTGCACGGGTGCTACGACGCGATACCGCTTAATTTTCTCGCCACTCCCGTTTGGCTTTATCGCAGTTTTCCTGCTGCGGTGCGGTACGGTTTGAAGATTGGCGGCACAGCGTTTGGTTGCGGTCGCGACGTAAGGATCTGATAAAACCAACCGAGGGTCGTTTGGTGCCAGATTCGTGCTGCATCACGGTGGTAGCCAAGTGTGGTCTACGCGATGGTCCCAGCAATATTCACTATACGGTATGTTTGTCGCATGAACGACTATTCTCGCCGTTCGTAACACACTGAATAATGGCTTTTTTGGGCCCAGTCTCCTATTCCGTATTCTAATCATGCATGCGTTCGAAACTGTCTCTTTGATAGGGTTGCATATATGAGATGACGGATGACCTAAAATACCATTTGATAATACTCGGTGCCATCGGTCTGGGGTTGAGTGTAATACAGGTATTTGGCATGGTACTCGCATGCTGCCTCTATGTGAAGCTAAAGGATGTACTCGATTGACAAAAGCCAGCGGATCCAATAGTTGAACTAATGGATCCGCTCCCGGACAACATCAGTCTTATCTATGGGTACGATGATCAACGTGTGTAATGGAGCAACAATTAAGAGCGGGTTTTTAATATTACAGCAAATTCTGCTATTGTACATACTTCGTTAAAACTACTGTAAATGCAAAACTTAAAAAATTTTAATGTTATGAAGCAAACGTGAATGTTATGGTAGGAAAACTTAAAGCTTTCCACATTCGATGTTGTTGTCTATGTCTATGTGTGAAATGTAAAAATGTGTTTATTTTTCAACATTGCAGTTCATATTTCTCGGCAAAATATGACTAGCTACCCACTAATAAACGAAACATTCATATTTTTTATGAATAAATACTATCCAGTCGAAAAATTGATTAGATAACATCAACTATGAACATTGTTCTGTTATGGGTGAGGTGAAAACAATTTATTTCTTGAAAATGGTATTATTATGAGCAAAAGTCAAGCAAATGTTAGTTTTTATTTGGTCCGAAAATAATGTGTATCGTAATTCTTCTTCTGTTCAAGGAACGTGTTTTAGTTATTATTATTATTATTAATGAATAATTTTTTGGTAATTCTTCAACAAAAAAATCTATGATTCATTCATTCCATGAAATTATGATAAAAAAAATAATTAGCTACTGTGTATTATCCGGTAACAGTGATATAATTACTTTAGTAAGTCACGAGTGGAAAAAGATTCTTCCAGAAATAAATATTCAATTATATTTTATGCACATATTCTCTTGTTTGTGCACAAACTGTTTGCTGTACATGTTCGCGATACTGCTTCCTATTTATCAAACTATTATTCACTCCCTTATTTTTTCTTCCAAATAAACCTGATATTAAAAACATATAAATGGAAGTAGCTGTAGATAGAAGGAAAGGAAAGGAGTATTAATTTCGAAGATTTAGATTTCGTTTTTGAAAACGATGCACAACTGTTTTGACAAAAAAATGAAGCAATATTTTTCTTCCTAGAACTTTTATTTTATAACACTCACGTACTTTTTGTTATATGTGTATCAGAATTTAGTACTGGATAACACAATTAAATCGTAACGTCATTGTACTATTCGATTCTTCAGATTGTTTATGTTGTATGATGGTGTGTTTGAAAATAGAAAACAAGTATGATTAATTAAAAAAAAAGAATTTATTTTCCAGATATTTACATCAGCAAAAATCCATTGGTGAGCTTACGAGCAGCACGATTGCAGTAGAGCGAAGGCTTCATACATGCCTCCTTGTATAATTTAATTCGTGCATTTTAGCTGTAGAAGCTGATTATAGAGAGCCCATAGAATTTGATTCAACGTCCTATCATGCCTTCTCCGAAGCTTACGTACGGAAATGGCACACTATCGTCCTGTACACGGTATTAAAACCACCCCATGCCATATTCACTTATCTAATCAACCTTATCGATGAGGCATTCCTTCGCTAACCGAAAAAGCTTGAGCAATGTCATTCGGTCTACTCCGGTTTTACAAGTTCACAAACTCTTAACTCATACTCGATACCCTCCTGGGCATTCCTTTAAACCTCCTGAGAAATTAAAATAAATAGAAATTACACACAGCGAGTAAGTAACTAAAATTTTCACATGTTACAGTCTTATGAATTATGAGCTTATAAGTTTTTTTTACGCGTTAGCTGCACGCGTTTGTAACGCACAAATCCTTCCCAGGAACGCATAACGGTTCGCAAGAAGCTGTCTTTACCAGCTAAACTTGACGTTTAAGGATCATTCGCGTATATCTACACTTCGATTGCTATCATTATCGGCTCGTTCCTAGTATGCTTTGAGGTACTCTATTGTGACTTTCCATGACGATCCGTGCCGGTGCTTGCAAAGTTTTCCACAGTAAAAAGTGATAATTCAATTGCGGGAAGTGCCGATGAAAATGAACTGCTGCTGCTAATTTGATTTCGAGTTCCGAACTGGAAAATTCTTCACACCACGTTTGAGGTACAGCGGTATCTGCGCAAGGAATTCAGAACGGCATCGGCATTCGGCATCAATTTCTAAAAGCGGAAAGCTGCACTCAGCCGTAGAATTCTTTGCAGCGATTAAGACAATTATTATCTTCCACTGAAGCGGTAGTAGCTCAGATCATCCGCCGGCTCTACGGTGGCGGCCGGGGGACGGAAGGCGGACGTAAACGATTTTGCAGCACCCTGCGTGAAAAGAATAAATCGTAAAAGAAGCAAGGATGTAGAAAGTTTCCGATGTGCGATCATTGTTTAAAGGCAAAACTTTTTTCTGTCTGTGTGTATGCGTGTGTGTGTGTGTGTGTGTGTATTGTGTGCAAAGAACCAGTTCCGGGCCACGTCCTACCTGTAGCGCTACGCCGAGGAATTGAGATACAGCACGAGTCACCCCGATCGCTGCATTCAACAGTTGTCCTCCGGGATTGATGCCAAAGCCGCCAAACAACGACGGTGGTTCCTCAGTGACGCTGGGGTTGATTGGTTTCTGCAATGAGAAAAGTTTCGCTTCAATATGCCGATTCAATTGCTTTAAGGTCCGGTACTGAATGAAAGTTTCGTACCGCATCCGGATCTAGTCCTTCATCGCCGTAGGATTGTGCTAGAGAAGCGGTCCTGGCACCACCGAACCCACCACCGCCGCCACCACCACCGCTCAAACCGAACGTTCCTGTTCTGACACTGCTTGCGCTGCTTCCTACGCCCGGAACTCGATTACGCGGCTGTGGAGCAGTCGCCTGCCATTCGCGCCACAGCCAACTCAAACCATCGAGTATCGGGCTTTGTGATCGTAGTGGCGGTGGTGCCGGTGGGCGCGTCCGTCTCGGGGTGGGCCGTGGTGTAGTGATAACTACTGGCGGTAATGCAACCGTCCGCGCGCCGGGAGATATTTGCGCCAAAATGTCTTCGATATTTCCGTTCGTGTTCGACGGACCTATACCGCGCTGCTTCAAAACGGCTGCCAAAATCGCTTCATTAGTTTTACCGTAAAACTCTGGTCGCTCAATTACCGCGGGGCTGCTGTTGTGTTGTTGCTGCTGCGTGCGAAGCAGCTGCTTTAACAGCTCTCCATCTGCCGTCGCGACCGGTCGGCCCGTTGTGCTCCTAGTGGTGGTTGTCGTCGTCGTCGTCGTCGTCGCCGGTCCAGCAATGCCGAATGGCGGTCGTTGGCCACCTGTTCCGAGCTGCTTAGTGAGACTCGGAATATCTTTCTCGGTAATGGGTCTTCCCAGTAGATTCGAGAGAAGTTTCAAATCATTGTTATACTGCTGCACCTCCCGATCCAGCTGCTTCTTCGTTTTCTCAATTTCCTCCGGAGACAGTGTGGTCGCAATTGCTTTAGGAATTTCTTTCAACTGACTCTCGGTGCGTGCCTTTTCAAACGATGGAAACTCATTCCCTGTTTTCAAGGGTAATCGTGCGATGCTCTTGGGATCCCTTTGTATTGCCAGTTGCAGTATACGGTTAGCTAGCGGTGTATCGACCAGGGGATTCGGTGTGGCAAAGTTGGGCAACTTGCGCTGGAAAGTAGAAACTGAGATTAGACTTCTTCAACGCTGGGATGGAAACCTGTCACGCACCACATCATTCAAAAACGCTGGATCGTCCTTATCGACGATGACCGTACTCAGGCTAGGCGTTGTTGTTGGTGCAGGCGTAGTTGTGCTGGTGGTGGTAGTCGTCGTTGTCGTGGAAGTGGTTGTCGTCGTGGTTGGTTTCGTTGAAGTGGTCGTCGGTTTTTTTGTCGTCTTCCGGACATTATTGTTCGGTAATTGTCCACCATTCAAAAACCTTGCTAGCTGACGCTGAAATAAGATTATGTTTAGTTTCATAGCAATTCTTTTCATACAAATCGTAAATCCTCAGCCTCGATACATACTAAAAATGCCAAATCCTCTGAATCCGAGTACGTTGTAGTGCGCGTTCGTTGAGTGGTCGATGGATAGTTTGTGTTTACAGTTTTCTTTGGCGCACTTGGGCTAGTTGGAGGAACAACTGAAATGCTGGCAGGGGGTAAAGTGGTGCTGGATTTGTAGGAGGTGCTAGGAATCTTTGAAGTTGTGCTAACGCTAGTGGTCTGTAATGTTGTTGATGGTGTTGTTGTTGACGGTCGCGAGGTGGTTGACACGGTTGTTTTTTCGGACTGTCGAGCAGTCGTTGTGGGAACCAAAGATACTGGCGTTCTCGGCGCCGTAGAAAATGTTGTAGATTCTAGCAGAGGACGCATCGTTGACGTTGGGAACCGATCAGACTCTGGAAGTATTACTATACTCTTCTTTACAGTACTCGTTTCGGTGCTTGTCTCTAGCATTAGTTCATCATTTTCCCTAGTTTCGTGTATCGGAGCGAATGCTTCCTCGCTGCTGTCCAAATCCAACCCAACCAACCCGAAATTTCCTTTACCAACTCCCATCATATCGGGCACGGTATTCTCAGACACACTCGGTGTAGCTGATGCCGTCGTATACTTCGGTTCTCTGGTGGTCGTGGAAACATTCTCAACTCGGTGCATTCCGTTCTCGGTGCTTGATGACACTACAGGCTTCCATCGGTAAACTAAATCTGGTGCATTTGGTCGTGAGACTCGAACGTCTTCATGAACATTGCTCGGCTACAAGGATTCCAAATCACACGATATCAGTTGACCATACGGTATGGCGTGTATATAGTATAACTTACATTCGCTTCACTGACGATAGAGACAACGGTTGCAGTAGTGGCTTCGATCGGCTTCGGTGTAGCTTTTACCTTACCCGCTGCCAGGCTAAATACGTTGTCTGATTTTACTTTAGCATCCAACTGGTTCTCTTCATTGTACTTGCGCAATATTTCAATAATAGTTGTCGTACCCTGTTGACGCATAGAATATAACATTATTTAAATGCCAAACAATACGGGCCAAAAACAGAAGCATATTTTAGCAGTACGTGCAAAAGCGAAAGTACACACCAGTATTGATAACTACATACAAAAAATATAATAAAAAAACAAATCCGAGAAAAGACATATAGACACTGTTCAGAGATGAAGGCAAAATGAGCAGAAGATAGAGGAAGAGAGGGGGAGGGAGAGAAAAAGAGAGAAAAATAAAACCCACAGGGCTAGCAGCAGCTACAGCCACCATTTGCATGCACGAAATAGAATCTAACCGAAACAGCGCAGATCAGCGTTCAGCAAATGATAAACATAGTTCGAACATTTATAAGCAAAGCATGGATCGTGTTTTTCAGTGGAAAACAATTTGGAATGGCTTAAATAAATCTACAGTAAAAAATTGTGACGCTCCAGGAAATGGTCGTAAAACGATTAGAAGGGAAAGGAACGAATTTTAATCTACGAGCAAGCTACATATTCTAACTATCATTCTACGTGATGTGGAGCTTTAGAAGGAGGGTTCAAGTACCGTGGCTTGGTTCATTGTAGTAGAAAAAGTGGTACTAGAAGGTACAACAGTGGTACTATAGACAACGGGACGCTTCGCGGTTGGTGCGCTGGCAGTTGCATTGGTGCGAATAGTAGTAGTGATAGTGGTGGTAGTAGCAGAGGCTGTGCTAGTGGCAGGCGTCGCGCTGCTCAGTGATTGAAACACGGGCGGAAAAGGCGTCGTGCGATAGATGACACTGTTCGGGTTTCGGAGCTCGCGGGGATCTATGTTGGTAATTTCCACGGGACTGTACCGCTTGACCTCGGGTACGATCGTACCGTTCGGATAGCGGCGCACCACGGTTCCATTCGGGAAGATCCCATATACGATCCGTACGTTTTCCGTGGTTGTAGTTACATCCTCATCTTCTCCACCAATCACACGCCGCACCACGGTATTGTTTGGCAGAATGCCGTACACTACGATACCGCGGGATCGTTTTTTGACCGGCAGGGCAGTATTTACCATCGGCACAGTGGTTGTGGTGAACACGGGAGCGGTAGAACTAACAGTTCTGGTCGTAACAGTACTAGTTGTGCTTCTCGACAGAATCATAGCCGCCAACGAAAGCGAAGAAGTATTGAGAGAGAGATCCTCCCTGGGAAGAGGGACCGAACCTTGGAAACCAATCGGCAAAACTGGTATGCGCGCTTCAAATCTCGGTCGGTACTCGTCGGTGGTAGTTTCGACGGATTTGGCAAAACCGGGCCGAACCAGCAGATCGGAAGGAGATGGGCGAGTGGTGACCTCGGAAACAGTTTGTAAAGGGTGGTGTGTCTTACTTACGGTCATTGGTGGTGACGTAACGTATGCGGTGGAGATCGTCTGTTTCGAACCAGTGGTGGAAGCATTCAGGGTGATGGCAGATGTGATGTTTGGTGTACTGTTCAAAAGCTTGACAGGCAATTCGTTAGCGTCGTCAGAAGGACTGGGCGCGGATAGGCGTAGATCTACTTGGCCATAGCTATTGTCGGATGGTGACTGATGATTAGTGTAAGCGGTGGTGGTCGGAATGGTTTGTGTGAAATCTTGCGGGCTTTCGGTGAAAAATTTAGCACTTGGCGCAATGGTGGCATCCATAGAGTCTTCGGGATCGGTGTAGGCAACTGTTGCTGGAATTGTTGCCGTTGTTTGTGGATTGGCAGACAAAGTATCACTGGCTTGAAATGGTATGCTAGGTTCACGAATGTAGTAAGGTGTTGTGGGATTTTCCGAAACGGCTTGTGTCGGAAGGGGAGTAGCAATGGAAGAAGCACCGTCAATTAGTAATGCATCGTTATTTGACTCTGTTACAACCAAGCCAGGTTTAGAATATGCTAGCGCATCGATAGTAGTGACTACAGCAGGAAGCATGCTCGTTGCAATGGTAGAAGCGGTTGGTGTAGAAGTAGTGTGTTCTGCATCGTCCAGTTCTTCGGTCAGGTGCGTAGTGTGCAGGGTCGTCGTAGCAGTCGCAGTCGTGGTCGTCTCCATCGCCTCCGTTTCTGCAGCAGGCATTAACGGTCTCTGTGTGGTGAATAAAGGAACGGCATCGGCATCATCAGTATCCTCACGTATGCGGCCATTGTACGGAGATGGGTCGGTTGGCACGGTTGGTGCAGTAGGAAGAAACGAAACACTCATGGTGCTGCCAATCGTGTTTTCATCGCCAAAGTTATCTGCATTCGTGAAAATTCTGTTTTCGATATCGTTTTCTGCGTTCTGTTCGCTGTTGCGACTGTTCGTTTCTTCCTGCTCCGATGATTGTGCCCCCCACTGGGGCGCGGTCTGTATCGATGAAAACTCTCCGGATTCCACCAAAGAGTTAGGCCTAATCGTCACTATCCCCTCCGCGATCGGGGTGTTTGCATTGGTTAGGGCAGTTTTATTTACAATCGGGTTATCGGCAGTTTCCTGATAGCTAGTATGTACAAACGTATCGCCCACGCTCACGGGCGGTACGTCGGAAAATAGGGCAGAACTGTTGCCCGGCAGTTCCAGTACCTTGTCGTTGGACTTGCTATGAAACAGTGATGGTTCTGGTGGTGGAGGAGGTGGAGGTGTGGTCGTAGTGGTGGTGGTGGTGGTGGTAGTGGTGGTTGTGGTAGTAGTTGTAGTGGAAGTAGTGGTGGTGGTAGAAGTTGAAGTGGTGCTCGGCGAAGTTGAAGACGCAGAAGATGGTGCATCAGTGCTGGAGGACAAAAATTGTAAACTTTCGGTTGGTTGCGAAAGGATCTCGGAGAGCGCGCTGAATATCGACACGGTCACGGCCGACGGCACGTCCTGCACCCGGTGGCTAGGTGTATCAATGTCGATACGGCTCTGGGTCAGCCCGGACGAAACGGGAGCGATCTGTTTATCCGTGACGCTTGTGCGACCAACAGGCACTTCAACATGCTGCCGGTTGGAGAACTCAGCCCGCTGAGCTTCCTGGGGCTCCAGCTCGTTCTCGATGTAGTTTTCGCGTTCTTCCCTATCGAATGCATCATTCGGATTGTTCGCTTCTCGATTATCATCATCATCGATATCGATTTCGTTAGCAAGTGCAGCGGTGGAGGAGTGGGAAGATAGGCTAGCGATGCGGCTTGGCAGTTTTGTGCTGGAGTTAGCAGGCTTTTGTATATTTGGACCATCGGGTATAACCTTTACCTGAAATTAAGGGATCATGGTCTTAGAAGTGGATCAGATAGCATACATTCCGGTGCGTTTTTTTACATGTTTGTTTTATTCCAGCTTAGGAAACATAGGATTTTATATTACAATAGGCGGCGTAAAATCAAACTAGTCAATGCAATAGGATAAGCAGGGCGAAGATCATCGTTCTCATGAGATGCACTGAGTGTTGAGTAACGATTCAGGAAGTAACTTATTGTTTTACTGTACATATTATTTCCTGACATATTGTACAAATAACATATTGTTTAACTGTACTGTACTGTTACACTACGGGAAGAAGGAATTGAGTAACACTAGATTAGGAAAGCGCTGCAGATCGCGGAGTTGATATTAACACTATAAGAACCGAATTTTATGTTATGCTTTCTAGAACTGAAAGTGATAATTTTAACCACCATTTTTTTGAATGTTTATAACATTGCCATTTTTGTTAAGGTTTGCCTAAAGAATGGTAAGTATGCTTACAATTCTTTACGCGAACATCTACAGTTTGGCATTAAAAATGAATGATTTAATTTTCATTACATTAAAAGTTTGTTTCATGAAAATTATGAAAAAACTAAATTCTTTTTTTTTTAGTTTTTACTCTACTGATATGAGCAATGTTTTTCAAACCAGTTCTTAATATCGTCAAAATTACCTCTCGGGCTTGATAGTGTTAATTAAAATACATTTACACAATTTTGTTAAATATTTTTGGATAATTTACAGCTAGCACCAGCGATAGGTAGTCAAACAGCAATATAGAACAGTTTTTTATTTATTTATAGAAGAAACGGCCTGGCCGTATTGCTTGCAATATAGATCAGTCATAGCAAGTAAATCAGGTGATCATTGGTAAAACACGGCCTTACCTGGGGGAAATTTGAATGATTGCTACATGCACTTTCTTGTAATTAGATATAAAAATTGCCTCCCTTACTCAATGAAGGCATAACAGATATTTTATACATTATATCGTCCCTGCCATGCTCCGTCACCATAAGAACAATTTGTTAGTGACAACTAAGCTTTACGTACGACAACTAATTGAAAGATAACGTGAACATAACAATGCATGATAATGAATTTATTGTACTAATCCGTTTTGTAAAAAGAATAGTTTGCAGACATGGATGAAACGTAGTAGATTATAGCGTGTTTCAAGTTGTACCATATGTTACGCACGGTTAACTGGACAAATGTTATAGGATTTATCTGCTGGAAGAAAATGTGAAGAATGAAAACAAATCAATGAAACATTATGATTTACACACAACCAGCCTCGCAAGCTATGTGATTTGCACTTTGGAGTGGATTAACAACCAATGATAGATTGCATAGCGCACAGCAACAAGCTTTCCCAGCGGATGAATGTTTCGTTCTATTTTTTATACATATTTGTAAACAACCGTTTACCATGCCGAGCTTAACACATATTATGCAAGGTAAATATGTATATATCCACCATCACCGTTTGTACGCTTCATTTGACAAATGACGATAAATACTACTAATGTAAACCCTTTATCTGGCTGTATGCATGGAGCCTAAACGGCTAATCTCGATAACTGGCTTTTTGATAATTGAATTTAGCAGAATGAAGTAGCTCTTAAAAGTTTTCTATTGCTAAGTGTAACAATTACTAAATTATTTCATTCATATATTTCAATTTTTTTAATACGTTTAAAAAAACTAACTCCAACAATGTTATCGTAAAATATATTAAGATGTTAAGGATGGCAATTGGGGATATGGTATTTGATTGGGAAGTTAATCAAATTAAATTAAACAAATAGTTTGTAAGATTATCAATTGACCATACTACTTCTGTGCTCATACTATTAATGTCGCAATCGATTCATCCCATTGTAAAGCTTTCCTCTTCGCCTTCTTGATGCATTTCTCGATTGTGTGGTCTCGTTCATATCATGTTTATATTGTGGATGATTGTGGGCATGATATATTTTGAATTTTGGAGAACGTGAAACAGTTGAATTTTTAGAAAAAGGAAGTGAACGTGATTGATGTTTGCAACCTTCATACCGTTCTACTGAATCCTCTGCATGATGCTGCAAGGCGCTAGTAGTCGTAATTGTTTTTTGCATTTTAAATGGTTGTACAACAGATAGATCGAATGCTGCTAAGTTTACTTTTACCCAATCCGGAAGCACGGGCGAATTAAATCCAACAGAATACCAATCACAATGGGCAGTGCTATCTGTATCTTCTACTCCAGTTTCAACGTGTCCTTCACCAACCGCTTCGACTATCGAATTGTTGAGTGATGAAAAATCCAAACGTCGAACTACCGCAACCAGTTCCCCCGTGTGTGATGGGATGCTTTGCTTCGCATGTTGCCAGTGCCCATTAGCCTCACCATTTACCTTCGTGATAGATAAGCAACCCAAAAGACAAATAGTTATTTTAAACAATTGATAAACGTATGATATAGGTATGAATTAGTATTATACACATATACAGTTATTATGGGTATCATTGTATAAAGTTCTTAAAGCATCTTTTACCGGCTGTTGAAATCGACAATGTTTCGTATACCCACACCATACCTAAGCATCAAAAGTTATTGCACGATGCTAATTATCATAACAAACAATTCATTAGCATTCGTCCTCCCTTGGTATTGCCGTAGTTTGACTATCTATTGCATCGGGTTTCACTGCTCGACTGCTCTAAACAGCGGCTACTGAATCATTCATCGTTTGGGACTGTGATTTAGTTGGAAGGAGCTGATACTAATTTTGTATCATCGGCAAAGGACCTAATTGCAGGATGGCGTTACATTCAATGGATTCTCAAAACACACGTACCGTCGATTGCGTTGTAAATGTTGGTATAGTAGGCGTGTACACCGCGGGTCTCTTGTTTCCTCGGCTGGATGAAAACGATGGCGGACGTTTGACCTACGAATATTGTACAAACAGAAGTATTGCTTATGTTCATGCATTATACGTTGATCGCATGAGTTTATCTTTAATCTTTATGCGCTAATAATGTTGGTAACTTTCGTAATTTAAAATTATCAAAACATGACTCACCGCATTCTTGGACGTTATCCGGCTGGACGGTGTTGATCGTGACTTTGTAGGAGAGGTTCCACGAGGCAGTGTCTTTATTGGAGCTTTGGGAACATTTTCTTCCACTCTCCGCGTGGCAGCAGTTGTGGTAATTACAGTTGAACTGTTTTCCGCTTTAGTGGCATTTTGTTTCCTCCTTAGATACTGAAGCGGGTTGGTGTACAGAAGCGAAATTTGCTTGGGTCCATCTGCGATCTCATCATCTGACGATGGAGTCGTTTTAGATAAAGTATCAGCCAAATTCCGCACTGGTTTCTTCGTACTCGTTGTTGATGGTCGCGGGGAGGTGGTCGTTCTTCGCGGTGCCAGTGTCCGTGGAGCAACTGTCGCCGTGGCTTGTGGGCTTAACTTCAATGAGTTCTTATCACCTGGCGAAACTTCCGGTTTACGCTGGGTCAAGGTTCTCTGGGTTGCAGGTGAAAAAGGCTTTCGGGTGGTGGTAGTCGGTTCCGTCGTGGTGGAGGTGAGGTAGCTTAGAGTGTTCTGCCGCCGTGTGTACGTTCGAATAGGCCTGGGTGTAATTAATTTCACCGTAGTCGTTGGCCCAGGAGTAGTCGTACTTAGCACCTTCACATTGAACCGAGATTGCCGATCAGCAGAACTAGCGGAATTTGCGTTAATTGATTTTCCATCGCTCTCATTCGACGACTGCTCAGCTCGCTCCGTATAGCGTGACCGTACACTAGTCTTTCGTACGGAAAGCAGCTGCTCCTTGGATGATTCCGATGATTCGGTTTTCTTCGAGGAGCGCGCAGTATGAACAAATGCTTCCGAAGAAGAATTTACGACTTGAGAAATGTGCGACCTTCTATTTGTTTGCTCTAGTGATTTGGTTTGCACCGTACGCTGCTGTAAGCTCTTCACTCTCTTGACGGGTTCACGCTGCGCTTCAGTGCGATGTGCACCGCTTTGATTTAATCTGTTGACGTATGTGGCTTCCGTAGTTTGTGTTTCTCTTACTGTGGCTTCAGTTGCACGTGTTCGTTCCGGCGAGCCACGCACCGGTTTTGCGGGCGTACTTTCCAAATTTTTCACGTAAACACTTTTCAATTTGTCATCATTAAGCTGCGCTTTCAGTAGCTGCTTGAACGGTTCCGGATAGTTTTCTTCCGACGAACTCGAATCGGAATTAGTTTTTTTCGCAGCTTTCGACGTGCCCCGGGACGGGAGACGTTGGATCACAGCACGCGGTTCTTCCAGCACCTCGTTTGACTGATTCGTATCTTCAGCTGCTATTGGGTTGATTTTCTTCGCACGACGAATGGCTAAAACGGTGTTGCCAGCGGCTGCAGTTGATGTTTTTTGCTCATTGGCTTTCTCAGTGTACCGGCGTCTGTTTACAGCCAGATTATTAGTCGGAGCTACCGCTTCTAACCCATTCGGGGTAATTTGTGTTTTACCCGTATCAGCACGCCTTTGGAAAGCGTTTGATATGGATGCTTCCAATCGTAGCGAGGGAACATTATTCTGTTTCCCGCGCCGGCCCGCCACAACAGCATGATCCTGATCGCCTTCTACTTGCTCAACGCTATCAAACGTTCTTCTAGAAACCGTTGGTCTTCCGGGTCTGCTTCCCCGTCTTTTATCCTTACCGAATCCAGAATCTAATGAATCGTACGTAACCGATGGCTCGTTGGTTGTTGCCGTCGATACTGGCCGCTTTCGAACAAAAAACGCATGCTTTTCAGTACTGTAATTATCGTCAAAGACGCGTTCCGACGTGCTCGGTGCTTCGAGCTCCTGAGATTGCGATTTGAATCGAACTAACCCTCGTGAGGCCTGTGAAACATAAATCGAACGTACATTTGCAAATTAGTTTTAAGTGATTTGTTATAAATTCATCTTGAATAAATTTGTTAAACACGGTGAATATGGTGTTAAAGCGTAAATTTCCATCAGGTTTAACATGCAAACACCTGATGGTGATGGAAATGCATACATATATATATATATAAAAAGAAAATCTCAAAAATATTCAAACTTCATAGCAATTTCCAGAGTACCATTGGCACCTTTGTCTTTCACCCCGTAGGTTTGCCCCTCGCCGCAACCTAGCACTGTTTTGCTTAGCTCAACACACATGCCCAGCGACACGTGCTGCTCGTTTTGCAATCGTTTTGCATCGTTGCACTAGCAAATCCGAATGGATAGCAAAACTAACGATTGAATGACCGAACTATGCAAACGAACGATGCAACAACCGCGTGCATTCACTGCACTTCGGTCGGTGCATTTATCTTGCCAACGGTGCCAGCATACATTCTTCCGCACTATGGCGCACAAAGCTCTGCGCGTGCCTGCAGTCGTTAGTCGCGTATCCGATGCACAGGCGTAAGTATTTCTACTTTCTCCCGTGCGGCTCATGGCCCCTAGACAACATCAGCAGGGTAAGTACGAGGAGGAAGTACCGCCGTTTAGAGACGTATCCGACTGTGCGCAGCAAACTTTACTGTTTATTCGCATTATTTATTTGGCCCGATCACTAGACTATTAGCACCTCGAAATTATGCAAATGTAGCAGATGCAATTCAATGCAGGAATTACCTGGGAACGCAAGCTGACACATCGCTGCTAGTTTAATACGTGTTCTTACCATATTATTTTCGAAAGCATTAGCAACGTTTGAGTTGTAAACATATTTTCATCACTGCAACGAATTATCAGTTTTATTAAGCCTGTGACATCTAACAAGCTTAGCTTTACGTTCCACAAGTCATACCCGTTGGCATGATAGGACGGAATTCAAAACACCAGCAAACGCAACGATACATCGGAGTGGCGGAAAACACATGTCATCCAATAGCGGTTGTGTTCAGGTTTCGATGGTTTAATTTCAATTTCCCCCTGCAACCAACAATTTTCAACGAGCCATTCCATCACGACAATCACTGCCATAACCCCCCCCCCTTCCCTTCACCCCGCCCTCACCCCCTGGCATACCAACCAGCCCGCTTTTAGCCGCAAAACCGTTGTTCTGCTTACTACGTACTACTATGCTCGCTTTGCAGTACAATCACCGACGCACCAGACGACGGGTGCTCATCTTTCTTCAAGTGTCCTACAAAGTGAACGGATTTTAGCACCAGCATTGGTAATGCTCTTCGGTCATCCCATCTCCCTTGATGGTCGATGGTCCCGGTTATGAAAATGCTAATTGGAAAGCATAATCTCCTCGCCTCCTACCAGCCACCGGACCAGCCGTGGCTTACAACGATGTTTGGGTTGATTGCTCGGTTAGCTTTCAAGGAAACCGCTTCTGATTGGAAGAAGCTCCAGCGGCCGGCGATACATATCGCTGCGTTCTACGGTCAGGGATAAAGACGTGCTTTCATGTGGGAATCGAGTTCAACGAGTAACGCACCGCCAGCAGAAAAGGATCAACATGCAATGCTCACATTTGAAATAATGACTACGACGAAGGAACAACAATACTTTCATACACTTGAACTGACCTTTTGGATGCGACCAAAACGAGCGTCTGGTGAAAGGATGTGAGTGAACGAAGACGCAAGAATATTAAATATCGTCGGATCTTCCACGTGCGCTGGTCTGCAATGCCTTACTGGTTGCTGATTAATTTTTAGGACGATTGAACGGACCATCGGTATGTAACCTAAATATTGATATAATGATGAACTGAAGAGCTGGTGTACAAGGATTTAGATTCTATTGAACCATGTAAATAAACCATTGCACCATTATTTCATGTACCGAACTAAAAAGCAATCCATTAAGAGTTCGAATGCAGTGAATAGCATGAGCTTTATCATACATGTTTTTATGCAATTAAAAACACAAAACAATGGCCACATCGTAGGACGATTTTCAGGAACCCGTTTGGTAAGTTTAAAATAAACTTAGGCATTATTTATGGTGTATTCGGTATAGCGTTTTAGCCGGAAAGGATCTCCGGAAAGGAATAGTTTCGTCTGTTTAAAGTTTACGTTAACACTCCGGTGCGTGGAACAATTTAACTTTTTTTTTGTGCTTTGTTCAACATATTTTAACTCGGGGTTTTTGGTGCAAAAAACATAGAATGATGTTAAAAATATCATTTAGCTTTAGCAATCGTGTTCATTGTCGCTGCAAGACGATTGCTGTATTTCGAAGCATTGCATCATAAACATTGAATATTTTAATGCAACACTAACAGGTTAAAACATTTCGTTGATCAAATTTTGAAATAATAGGACGCACTTCAAACATATTTTCCTTAATGGCCACACTGCTAGCTAACCTTCATTAACCATGCGATTAATAACCGACGCATGTAAATAAAACGGGAGAAGGGATCAATCATAGTGAAGATTTACAGATCTAAAGCACAGATTTACTCGTAGCATAACGATATAATTTACTAGACGAGCACTTGATGGCATCGGTTCGAAGAGATCTTCACCGGTAATGGTAACGTGGAAAAAATTACGCAAGGAATACTCTATTTTACGCTCTCTGGCAACACTTTCTCGCAGACAATGTACTCTTATGAGAAACAAAACTAAAAAAACTAAAAACAGCCTTAAATTGTATAACCATCAATCGGAAGTGAGGCTTCTGGAAATTGTAAGAAACAAATTTTAAGCTTGAGAAACAAACATTCATCAACTTGTTAATTGTGTTTTATGTCTCATACGGCTTCGACACCTAAAGCAGATGCCAAATCATTGCTACGATTTATCAATCGCCTCGGTTAACCTCTGTTTTGAAACTATTTTGGTACAGGTTTCGCGAAACTTTACGGCACTAGCTGGGCCCGCTAGTTAACTGTAGTGCCGCTACCCGAGCCTGATTCCGGGAGGGGATAAAACGATAGTAAAAACAGGTGACGATGCTCACGTGGCGCGGAAGCAATGTCTTAGGCATGCCTGTAACCATTAATTCTCGATTTTCCCTCTCGTCACAGTTTCACCCTATTAATACCGCGTAACCGTTAGCCAGTATCTCCTCATCAACAGCCTCTAACGGAAAGGCCACGCATACGAAAGGCCTATACTTTACCAATAATAACATGCCCCAACCGCATCGAATGCAGGAGAACCTCAGCGTTGCAACGCGATCAGTAATGGATTTCCTCACGCGCTGCGGGGATTTACCGATTTTAGACAACCATTGCTTACGTGCCGGGCTAGTGTTTTCATTTTTCATAGAAATTTTTGCATAATATTTCTCACAATCTCGTTCATAGTACATATCGTTTATTATACGACGTTTAGTTTGCTCCGTGAAAAATACCGTTTTGGCAGAACCGGAGTATACGAATTTTTAATCGCTTGATACAGGAAAATGTACCCCGAAAAATAATTATAAAATTGAACCCTCTTTCTCCCCACGTCCCATACGATGTCGTGTGCCATCAAAAGCCGCGCAAGCGTTTGATTGATCGCGCTTCCCTGCCGAGTATGCGTTGCGTAAGGGAAAGAAAAACACTGTTAAAGCAGAGCAGCGATAAGAAAAGAAACTCCGCTTTTCACTGCCCGAAATTTTCGCTGCCCCTTTTCCCAAAAATCTCTGCGAAAAGCGGAGAAACATTTCGACACACCAGTTTGCTATTACATCGTCGGAGTCGATTAGTTTGTTGGTTAGTTCAGGGCGGGTTTTTTTTCGGGCATTGCATAAAAGAAGAAAGTCTCCGGCACCTTTTCATGGCCATCAATCGTCACAGCGCAGGAACTGAATGGAGGGAAACAAACAACGCGAAAACGAATTGTTTGGACAACGCGGTCAGGTTCCGCTGTTTCAGCTTGCGTGTGAATATGCGCACCGTGAGGCGCCATCGGCTCGCCTGACTCACACAGCCAGGGAAGTATCTCTCCGGAGAAGGTAAGAGCAGGTACCTCTGTAAAATACAGCCAAAACGGCGGCTCTCGCTGAATACATGAATAGTTAAGCTTTTAAGATAGATAAAAGCTAAGACTAAGCCTATTCAACCGTTCGCTTCCCCTCCCGATATCCTCGAATTAATTTATTTGGATTGTTCCCGCAAATCGGGGTTTGTATGTTAAAAAGGTAAAAGAGAAGTCCGCTATCGCTGCACTCCACGCGCAAACGAACGGATTATTGGTGAGTGCAACCCAATCGTGTCCGAAATGTTGATTGCTGTTTAGAGCTTTCCATACCACTCGTCCCAACAAACGTGTAGCGTTACTCCTTGATTTATTGCGGAAGCTTTATGCCCTCACGTCATGATGCCATCGATTACGGTCCCGCCACGTTCAGATGAAAAATTTGTTTTTTTGTTTTTGTTTCAGCATTTTTGAATTTTTGCTTCCGCAGATTTCTGATGCGTGCAAACATTTTCTTACTTTAATTACAGAACAGAACAGAAAACACTGTTTTGTGCATGGTGTAACCTGGTAAGCTACTATGTTGAAACGTTACCCGTTCTTTGCTGGCAGTGTTCCAAAAAGCCACACTAAACCCTGATGCAGTAACGTGAATTTGGTTCACGACACCGGCACTCGAAAAGAGCACTCTGATCAACGTACGTTAACTTAATGCACCCATACGTACAGCTAACCCCAGCCCGTGAATTGCCATGGCAACTGTCGCACCAGATGAAAATGAAAGTACTGAAGTAATAAGCAACTCCAGTGCAACACCGCAGTACGCACCGCCAACAGGGCTGGCGAAACCTGTTTCCACTCCGTACTACGTACCAACCGGCCATGGTTATGGCGGTAAAACCGGACAAAAAAGCAAGCAAAATGTGACTGATTGCACTGCTCGATTATAAACGACATGCAGATGCAAAACAAAAAAGGAACATCAGAACAACGGTGACACTGCGAGCGCTACATGTTGTGTCTAGTTTTTTTTTCTCTCTCTTTGATGACACGCAAACACGCACACACACACACATACGTTTCGTGCGAATGCGTAAGGGCCATCCTTATGCGGGGAAACTGGAGCTTGGCTTGGGTTCTTGTAGTAGGCTTTGAAAAATCAGCCAACCGGAACTCAAACCACAGCAGCACAGCAAACAATGCGACAACAAGAAAAACGTCATGGAGCATCCAT
>JXXA01017292.1:0-12405 GCA_000956255.1 Anopheles punctulatus
GTTGCCCCATGCACGCAAGACCCGAGGTCACGGCTTGCGGGAGACGTTGGGACGCGCGCTGTTTAGACGATTTTCCCTTTGGAACCTTCGCGCGATTTTATTGCCCAAGAAGCACTGCAGGCGTGCACTCGCAAGGGAGAGGATGCAGAGGGACGTAGGATTTTTGTTTTGAGCTGCATTGCGTTCCATAGAACCATCTGACGGGTGAGGAAGACGAGAGAGGACGAGGAGGAGAGCTCCGTCTTATCGCCTTCGTGACCATCAGTGTGTGTGTGTGTGTGTGGTTCGGTGATGCATTGGACGCGAGCTTAGATGTGCTCTAGTCAAATAATCGGCCCAGCCAGGGTTGTCGAACGCGTTTAGTACATATTTTAGTACAACTTTTAGTTTTTTTCAAGGGTGAAGGCAAATATGCACATAAATGCTGTACTAAAATGCACCTAGATGAACTAAATTAGTCTTAATATCGTGTTGCTATGTGTAATAGTTTTTGGGCCTTTCCGCTGGCACATTCTCGCCGCCACCGTCTTATATCGAGCGATAATTCGACGTACTTCTCGAGTGTAAGAATGATTGTTTGCGCCCTGTTCGACAGCCCGGACCCGGGCGCCCACACGTTGGTGGGGTTAGGTGTCATGGCGCGGCGGCTAGCATTACACACTCTCAAGGGTACAACGGAGAGTATCGCGCACTGATCTTGTCTGATCTGTCTCGACTATGTGTGTGTGTGTGTGTTCGTGTTCCATTCCAAACCCCTGACTAATTATGGCATCTGAACGTTTTTCTTTCGCAGTCGTGCATCACTAGAGCGGCACCCTTCAGGCGAGCTAGTCGGTAAAACGGTGCGGCTAAAGGCAAGATCGACGGTGTGTTTGCTGTGAAAAACCTTCGCTCGGCGCGAGCGTGACGTTGGCGCGAATCTCAAGTGGCGTTACTCGGCTGCCGTATCGAGTGTGGTGCTTCGTCGTTTGGTGATCAGGCCAGGTACAGCATACAGCCGGCAGGATGTCACTGTGGGCCCGGGTTAACCAGATGCCGCAGCCGATACTGGAGCAGATCCGGTTCCTGTACGGTACGAACTTCCCGATCGAGGTGCGGCACTATCTGGCGGAATGGATTGAAGACAGATTGCTGTGAGTATGGGAGCGGGAGGGGAAAGCGTGTATTGGGGATCGTGGCAAAACGGTACTAATGGTGCAATCCCACCGCGAACAGGAACGTCCCAATGTACACGAACGACCAGGAGGCGGTGTTCGAGCAGGATGCGGCCAACTTTCTCAACCAGTTGATCATGGAGCTGGAGCGCACCGCGATCAATCTGCCCGAGACGAACTTCACGATCAAGATCCGTCTAAACGAGTCGGCCCGGAACTTCCGCCAGCTGTTCTCGCACAACCCGTCCCAGCTGTACCAGCATCTGCTGAACTGCCTGCACCGGGAGCGGCAGTGCATCGCGTACCCGGATGACTGCGCGAACGTTCAGGACCCGGAGGTGACGGAGGTGTTTAACGCGGTCCAGCAGCTGCAGATCATGGTGCGCACGAACGAGAACGACAACCGCAACCTGATGAAGGAGTACGAGCATCTGTTGCTGGACGTGCACGAGATGCAGAAGCACCGGGCGCAGATCGAGACGATGGATAACCAGGAGCTGCGGGCGCACGGCCACAGCCACCTCGCCCAGCAGCAGAAGCAGGTGAACGAGCGGTTGCAGCTGTGCACGAGCAAGCGGCTCGCGCTGGTCGACGGCTTCCGCAAGACGATCCTGATCACGGACGAGGTGCAGTCGAAGGTGCTCAACAAGTACCTGGCGCAGTGGAAGATCAACCAGGGTTTCGCCGGCAACGGTGCGTCGATGATGAACGCGAGCAACCTCGACACGATCCAGGCGTGGTGCGAGAGCCTGGCGGAGATCATCTGGAGCACCAAGGACCAGATACGGCTCGCGATCAAGAACAAGTCGAAGCTGCACGTGGAGCAGGAGGAAGTGCCGGATCTGCTGCCCCAGGCGATGTCCGACGTGACCAACCTGCTCAAGATGCTCATCACCAACACATTCATCATCGAGAAGCAGCCACCGCAGGTGATGAAGACGAACACGCGGTTCGCTGCCACCGTCCGCCTGCTCGTCGGCAACACGCTCAACATCAAGATGGTCAACCCGCAGGTGAAGGTGTCCATCATTTCCGGTGAGTTACGTGCGTGCACCGTGCGAGCACCGTGCAAGCCAAACACGCAAACACTGACGTCGGCTTTACTTCCATCCATCATTCCAGAGGCCCAAGCACAGCAGACGCAACAGACCAACAAAGCTTCCGAACAGTCGTGCGGCGAAATCATGAACAACATCGGCAACCTGGAGTACAACGAAACGACGAAGCAGCTGTCGGTTAGCTTCAGGTCACTATCACCAGCCGGCCTGGATTGTTCCACGTCGTTGTGTTTGTGTTCGAATGCGTCCTAAACGCTGTTCTCGCTTCTTACAGGAACATGCAGTTGAAGAAGATCAAGCGCGCGGAGAAGAAGGGCACGGAGTGTGTGATGGATGAAAAGTTTGCGCTCCTGTTCCAGTCCAGCTTTGCCGTCGGTCATGGCGATCTCGTATTTTCGGTGCGTGCTTCTTTCCTTTGTAAAGCCAGGTGTATCCTTTTTTACTAAATTCCGTTTCCGTTTCGTCAAACGAAAAAAAAAACATTAGGTTTGGACCATCTCGCTGCCGGTGGTGGTGATTGTGCACGGCAACCAGGAACCACAGTCGTGGGCCACCATCACGTGGGACAACGCGTTCGCAGACATCAACCGCATCCCGTTCCAGGTGCCGGACAAGGTGTGCTGGAACCACCTGGCGGAAGCGCTCAATATGAAGTTCCGGGCGTCGACCGGCCGCTCGCTGACGGCGGAAAACATGCACTTCCTGTGCGAGAAAGCGTTCAAGACGAGCCTGCCGTTCCCGGTGCCGAACGATCTGACCATCATGTGGTCTCAGTTCTGCAAGGAACCGATCCCGGACCGCTCGTTCACATTCTGGGACTGGTTCTATGCGGCGATGAAGGTGACGCGCGAGCACCTGCGTGGCCCGTGGATGGACGGCAGCATTATCGGTTTCATACACAAGTCGAAGGCGGAGGACTACTTGCTCAAGTGTTCGCGCGGAACTTTCCTGTTGCGCTTCTCCGACAGCGAACTCGGTAACCGCCCCCCAGTTTTTGGCATTATTAGCGAAACCATACTCACATGTCTGCCTGCCCTTCTGTATTCGTAGGTGGAATCACGATCGCTTGGGTGAACGAGGGCAACGATGGGCAGCCCCAAATACTGCACATTCAGCCGTTCACCGCGAAGGACTTCTCGACCCGTTCGCTGTCCGATCGTATCCGCGACTTCGACGACCTGTTCTACCTGTACCCGAACAAGCCAAAACACGAGGCGTTCGATCGGTACACGACACCGGCCGGGCCACCCCGAAACAAGAACTATATCGCGTCGGAGGTGCGCGCCGTCCTGATGCCCGGCCCGACCAATAACCAGATGAACAGCTTCCCGAATACCCCGTCCTACAACATCCAATCGCCGGACGCGTCCCGTGATACACCTTCAACTGGGTAAATATAGTGTTGCATTTATTATTTTTTTGTACATTGCTTCACGCATGTTTATGACATCTCCCCATTTTCATCACTGTACCATATTGTAAATATCTGAGTTTCATGTTAACACCCCTTGCACTCGGGACGATCTCTTGATATCAAATTTTAAATTGCGTAGTTATTCATTGTTATTTATTTATGTATTTATTTATTATTGGTATATTATTTATTCACAATTAGTGTATGTAGATACTATGTAATCTACTCCTGTAAATAAGATTCTAAACGGGTTGCGCAGTGCAATGGGTACATTTTCATTTGTTTATTTTATGAATTACATACACATACTTAGTGTGGTAAATGGCTTGGTGTGTGTTGGTGTATGTGTGTGTATGTGTGTATGTGTGTGTGTGTATGTGTGTGTGTGTGCACGAGTGATAGAGTTGTAAGGCATAAATGGATTCGTGATGTCGTGCACTAGCTATGCATATGCTTGCTAACACCGGTAATAAACCTTCGTGTTGCACATACTTCTTCATAATGCATTTTCTTCCTGCACAGTTTTTGCTGTCATTGGTCATTATTTACATGGTCACTACTTTATTATTTACAGAAGAATTATCGCTGAAGCGCTGAATGTGATAAACTCTGACGCCTTTTGAACATGGCTAACGCGTAAAAATTAATCTGCTTCGTATTATAATTTAACATACGCAAGCTTTTGGTTCACCATAACATTTAATTTCGTGTATCTCTCGAGGAATGTTGCATCAATGTTGATTTACGCTCAAATGTGTTTTCTTAATGTGACTGTCACAGATTTCCTGCCAACACGTTAAGGTTTTTTTTTATGAACATAATTTCTGTTAGAACAAACAAACATCTCGAATCGATTGTTATTATTTGTGACTGTAACAACATATATTCGATGACAAGTTTATCGTGTTGCACAAATAGCTAGAAAGCTATTTGTGAGCGCTTTGCAACAGTGGGGCCTTTTTCACAGCCGGTCAAACTGGATAAAAGGAGCAAGGAGCAAACCCTTTATACTGATCCGTTGTTCATGTTTTTTTTACTACTAAATAACATTGTTTTTTCGTAAATAAGCAAACGAATGCTTCATATCGATGCCTCGTTCCAAGCAGGCACATTATTTATGAATTCATCGCACGAAATATCGTGTGAAGTATATTAATCTCTGTCACAATTAATCTATAACCGGGCGTTGTAAGATCCCGTGAAACGGATAGCGTTCATACGGTTTGTTGCGAGTTACATAAACATTGAAATAAAAGGTTGTCTTTTATTTTCAGTTTCGTTAAGTGTGTTACGTAAAAAAAATAAAGCTATTTTTATTTAAGCTTAATTTTACGTGGTTCCTGTGGATGTATATTTTGGCATGTTATACTAGAGTTACATCTTCTTATTTTTGATTTATTTTTGTATTCATCGTACAATTACTCCACTATGGAATAAACGCATGATAAATTGCGTAGTGCGCATGAGATGCATTAAGTCGACGTTGAATATTATCAGCAAATCCGATCCGTACGTTGCAACATATTATCGTGTGCTCTGTTCCTGTGTTTAGTGCCCTCGTGTATTCTAAAGTGAAACAATGTCGTTTTTGGTGTATTATACTGCACGTCCTGGGGGCACCCGCTAACAAAGTCATCTCTCTCTTTCTCATATTTGCTTCATTTGCAGCTATCAAAACAGTACGATAATGCATCTCTAGTCATTGAATTTGTACCAAGATTCCTAAACTGCTCCCCCCATCCCATCTCCTTGAAAATTAACCATCTCACGGTCAATCATGCGCCCACTACTGGAACCAACAACATGCGCTTCTGTTTCTCTACTAGCGTAGTGCGTCTCGGCAGCAGTGAGACAACGCTCGATACGAGCGAAAAGGTTTTACAACACTCTGTCGATGCTTTGACGAGGTTGTGTTCGAATGTGGAAGGAATCAGGTAACCAAATTTCAATTAAATTTGTGATGAAACCGTAGGGACGCGGTGGCGAAACAAACTACTGTTACGAACACGCGTGTGGATTGAGGGTTATATTGTGGGTGCGGTTGCACCGACCCATCCGGGCAGGCAGAACACAAAAGTAGTCAATACGAACCGCAGAACTTTAGTCAAATTGCAGCTAGTCAAAACACGGAACAGCAGGATATTTTATGAGCGTAGAAAATGAATAGATAGAACAATTGATGGATATATGTCCCCCTTCGTCGGTGGAGGTGACACAAAACAATGCATTTTACCAACGGATTTATTAGCTAGAATAAGTATTTTCTTCAACCACATACATACACACAAACAGATCAGATCAGATTAATAGAAGAGTTGCAAGCTGACACTCTCTAACTACCCTGTTATTAGACGCAGCGTGCGAGGGAACATTACTTTTACGAAAAAAGAAAACAAGCAAAACTAAAATCACCCGCGGTGATTCTAATCCTTCCTGGAAGAGAAGTCGGTGCAGAGCGGTAGAACAAAAAACAAAACAACTTGCGGTTGTGTGAGAGCGTGCCTCGCGATGTTAAGTGTTTAAGAGTACTCCTCGTGTCGTCTGGTGCGAAAGGCTTCCGTTCACCCCTCCCATCATCTCCTTACCGGCTCGCTCCATGCTCTCTTCGCCTTTCGCCGTCGTGCTTACAAAAAAAAGGTGCATTTTTCGCCTGTGCGTGCGTGCGTGTTTATGTTCGTGATTATCAGCGCTTCATCCAAAACGGGTACATCATCGGTCGCTGGGGAGTTGTTACTAATCTGGACGTGCGACAGGAGGATGCGCCGAGAATCATTGGCGGTTTTGCACATGCTAACCCCACTGCTTATGTAGATCCAGCGAGCGAGAAAGTGTGTGCGTGGCTTCACGTGTGCGCGTACGTTTGTAACCTGCCTTTTTCCATACGTCTCATCAAACGCAATCAATCGGTGAATCTGGCGATCCATAAATATTACGTTTACCACGCACCGGAAAAAGGCTCGTACACATATCTCACCGATTCAGAAGGACATCCCTACTGCTTGTCATTTCAATGTATTGGCTTCTTTTGTCTGTTGTTTTCTGTTCTGTTTCAAGTGCCAACGAGCAGTTGTTCTGCGTGTGACAGTGCAAAACGTTCAATTAATTTCTTATTTTTACTCCTCTCCATCACTACCATCATCACCACCACTCACTACTACTACTACTACTACTACTACTACTACTACTACTACTACTACTACTACTACTACTACTACTACTACTACTACTACTACTACTACTACTACTACTACTTCTACTTCTACTTCTACTTCTACTTCTACTTTTACTACTACTACTTGTACCACCACTACCACTATTCGACACCAAATATATGGTTGTAACTCCTAATCGACGACGTGTCGTCAATCCGGACAACTTGAAACGCTCTTGACGGGGCTCGTTTATGTGTGTGTGTGTGCACATACGAGCAGCTCGATAAGTACGCAGTTTAGCACAGCCACGTTCTGCCAGCACCGATATACGCCTAGCTCCGAGCCGTACGTACAGTCGGATGGTATCGCACAATCGGTGATGATGGTTGGTCAATCCGGTTTGCAAAGGCCTCCACCCGCCAGTAGCGTACTCTCCACGACGAGCAATTGTAGCAACAGCACGACCGCGACCAGCACCGGCAGTCATCAACACCATCATCACCATCAACAGCAGCAGCACCACAACCAGCTCGCAGCATCGATAATGGCCGTTCAAAACACTCCTCTTCAAGGCCATCACCAGCAGCAGCACTACGACGAGTCGACCGTGAGTGACTCCGGTGATGGGCAAAACGGCCGACAACAGGCACTACCATCCGTTCAGGCCATGTTCAATTTCACCGGTCTGGCTGCTGCCACGCAGCAGCAGCAACCTGCATCACCGGCAACGTCAACCACCGACAGTGTGGCGAGTACGACGCGAAGAGCGAGTGGTGTCGGTACGGAGGGTGTGATGGTGAGCTCTCGGACCGCGTCGATGTCGTCCACCGCTACCACCACCGTGGAGTTGGCCACACTCGATGATCTTGGTTGGCTGGCGGACATGAACAACAATGGCACCTGGCCGGAAGAATCCTAATGAAATGCCACCATGATTCCTCATTCCGCCTCCCTTCCCACCCACTGTAAGAGCTGCAGAATACCAACAATAACGGGAGATACACGTGATCATACGTGTATATGCGAGCATAAGCTGCCCCGATGGCCAGAATTCTCTGGTATATAGGTAGTCCGTCATACTACCATCTTCCGGTCGCCCTCGCACTCCGTTTTGCTGCTCGATTGTACGCTGCATAGTGATGCGGATTTTATTTAGTTTCCAATAAATTCCACACTCGTAACAAGGAAACCACATCGCATGGCACACAAACACGCAAATTGCGGTGCCACGCACACAGACACACACACGCATCGGAATCGGCCAACATCACGAACTAGGATCTGGATCGTCTCTTAGGCGTGCCGCGGATAGAATGAAAGAAAGAGCGAATGGCTCGGAAACACTTCACGCACCACGACATCACGCACGTCGGCTTCCACTGGCAAGTGTTTGCTCTTCGTCCTCTCCCACTTCCCTCCTCTCTCTCTCGTTGATGTTCATTTCATGTCGTTGATGAACTTTTCCTCGCTTTGATAGTTCGCACCAGCACCTGGAGAGGCCGTACGAGATGAGATGGTAGAATAGGTGTGAACCATTGTATATGTCTGTGTGTGTTTTTTTTTTGCTCAAAAAATGACGGAAAGAGTAAGAATAGTGTCTAGCGCTAAGATATTACTGAATAGTAGGCCATCACGCAGCCATAAATAACCGATATAATGCATTGCCCTGCACCAAACGCAAACTATGTACAAGCACGCGTTAAAAAAAAACATGTCCCCAGGCGTATAAAATCCATCTGTGTAGCAAGCTGACTTTAAAGTTTTACTATACTGCTTGCACGCAGTCCATTAGGAGGTGTCAGGTGTGAGATGAGGCATGCAAAAGAGTTCACACACTAGTCAGTTTGTGTTAAAAAAAACATACAGAAAACAAAACCAGCACTAGGCTGGCTCAGCAGGACGTCACAAATACTAGTACGACTTAGGAAAAGGGTCCAGAGTAAAACGTGGGTGAGAGACACCGCGTGAGAGTTGCCTGTGCCGGCCTTACTCAATCCCTCTAAATCCCCTGCTTGTCTAGGCGTTACGTCTGCTGTGTTGGTCATCTACCGTGGGTCGATGTCGTACAACGCAGCCACTAGGCAAGTTACAAACAAACAAACAAATGAAGAAGAACAAACCTAATTGTGATGTTTATAGCAACGGATGTGAGAGCTTTCGTCCTTCAACGTGTACCTTATTGTGGAAGAAGTTTTAAAATCAACAATAACTGTTATCGAATTTAACCATAAGTGTCCATTACACCACTTACACTCGTGGTTATGCCCGGATCGGCTTACACAGCCTACCAGATAGTAGAAGGGAAGCGGTTGGCAGTACGGGATACGGGCTGCATCTTTTTCGATGTGCGTTGAACCAATACTGCTTAGGATGGGTGTGTTTGTGTCGTCGTCGTTAAGTCGTGGACGTCCCTCTCCAAACACTATGTACACCACGTCTAGCTGCTGACAGCTGACAGAGTAGTAATCGTATAGTCGGCTCCCTTCATAGTATAGTGACGTCTTGGAGAAGACCGTGGGGGGATCCTGGATTCCGTACACCCCCCAACGGATAACGCAAGTCTACAGCTGGGATGAGATTAGTTTTGTTTCCGTGTAGGTGCAAGATAGACACAACCACCATTTAATGTAAACATGTCGCTCTCCAGTGTACAACTAAGGGCTCACCCATCGCGGAATGGGAGTTTTGTTGTATATGTAACTAGCAAATGTAACCAACGCAGCCGCTTAGACAGCGACCTCTAACAAACGAGCCCAAAAGGCAAATCTCTTATTAACACGGCAAGGTATTTGTACACACTACTTCTGCATTTCTGCTATCGCACACCAACACCACCACTGTAGTAGCTTTTTCTTTTGTTTAGCGCGTCAGCAGTCTTAACTGTCCTTCTTTCCTTATGTTTTGTACAATTTAGTTTCAGTTGCTCGCCTATGTATTGTACACTTCTTACGAATATTTATTTCTACCACAGGTGGATTTTATTTTTAACTTCAACAACATATTTTTTTTTATCTTTTTCAAAACACTGTCAAACAATCGATTGGTTTTTTTTTGGATGCGTAACGAACGTTCTATAAACTCCACACGCCAACAAACACATACACTTGCGTGCCACGACTAACGGTACAAAACACTACAAAATGGTAAAATATCTGGTGTTTTTTACTGGTTTGTTTAATGCAAATGTATGTGGTTGCCTGTTGACAATTGCGGCGGGAAGCAGCTACGGCCAGAACAACTACAGTCAGGTGCCAGATTTCGAGCTCGAGAATATCGGGATGTTCTCATCACAGTATCACTGAGGCGGGTGGGGCCCATCACCCAGCAGGATCACCTCTGCGCGTAGCCCTGTGTCCGGGATTGTAGGACCCGCGAGCCGGGTTCACTCGCAAACGGTCCACTGATTGATATTGTGACCGCGCGGTGCGGCCGAGATTTCCAAGAAGATTGCTGACGCGCGCAGTACGCTGCTGCTTCGCTGCTTCCGACTACCAGGACCCGAACTATCCACTCTGTTGCGCATCGCAGAAAAGACTCCCTTTTTCGTTTTGTTTTTGTTTTTTTTTATTTTTATTTTTTTTAAGGCCGGGGAGAGGGTACGTGCTTTATTCCTGGGGGTTCTCCAGGTCCAGTGCTGCTGACTGGGCGGAGCACCCATTCCTGTTCAACGATGTCTGTCTATGTAGCGCATCGAACAGTAAGAACTTACAACTGTGCCATATACGGTGCACTTTGCTGCATAGCACAATCCTATTAGCTTCGAATCCATAATGGCGAATATATGGGCGCTTCGGAGGAGACGAGCGGTTCGCGAGGTAAGGGCGCGGAACGGAACACGATTCCGACGCTCGGCGTATCTACCGTGTGCAATCTACTAGTGCAAGCAGTGCTCTTTAGGCATGAGTTTTACCCGGAGCTGTGGAGCAACTATTTGCTTTCAAATTTTAACCAGATTTTAGGATCGCTTAAAAGAGGTATTTGGATCAGGCTTTTATTTTCGATATGTGTATACGCTTTTAATTCTTGACTAGCCGAAGGTATATTGGTGTTGCCTGTAGATGTTAAACACCGCATCTCCAATTTCCTGACTAGATTGTACATAATTTTTAAGAATCGCACGCGAGAGAAAATGAAAGAAAGAAAGCGAGAGCGAGAGAGGCACCATCGTAATAGATTTAGATTGGTCTTATCTAATTCGCTCCAATAATGGTTGGCGTTAGAGAAAGAGAACGAGAGACAGAGAGAAGATAGCGTGCGTAAGGTAATAGTAGTAATATCTAGAATAATACTCGACCTAAAGATAACCACACAACAAAGCGACAGAGCTTAAAATTGACTGGAGATGCTCACAGAAAATGATCGGTTTCACCAAATCTTAAACAAACTAGGCAACGAAATATAACTATATTATACCACTTACTTGTTGATATAAGAAAGGGATGGCGAATGTCTTAGAATGACGCTTCGCGAAAGAGGAAGATAGAGAAAAAAAGAAATGCAGCAGAAGAAGGCAAGAACGAAGCTGTTGGGATGGTTTTGTTTTTATTTACACTTGTCTTTATACTACCGACAGCCGCTGGGCCGGTTTCGACAACAAATAAGAAAAATACCCGTAATCCGGTGTTCCATCCGGTGGTACGCGGGAAGTGCAGATTTATATACATTCTCTCAGAAGGATGTCCAGCGTTTATGAAAACATTACTTAGCATATAGATGTTGCAGAGAGCAAAGCAGCAAAATAAAAACACACACACACTACATACAAAACAAACTGATATTCATGTGTGTGTGTGTGTGTGGGAGGGGGGAGGGAACCGTGTGAGCACTGTGTAACAACTAAGGTCCAATTAAAATGTGCAAATTATACCGACATACTCCATCCGCGTGCGTCAAACGTCACCCGTTCGTGTGGAGTGGTTGTTGTTTGAGTGTTTGATTTTTTAATCGATGTGAAATGTATGTGTATGTGTTGATGTACTACACTGCATTATGGTGTGCAGAAAGGCACGGTTTCGTAGAGGTGCGGTGGACGCTCAATGCGGACAGGATAGCGTCGGGAGTAAGATAGGTATGAAATACACAACAAATACGCAACGAAGTATACAGAATCTTGAACACCGCTAGACACAGGCATCTTTATACGATTTAATAACGACACACAGCCACGTACACTAAAATTATTACTATTGTGTAATAGACAATGCCGCAATGTGTTTCCTACTGCATGTGTATGTGTGTGTGTGTGTATCTCTGGATGGATGAAGCTTAGCGAAGAGTGTAGTAATGAAACTGTCTCGACACAAACATTATAATTAAATGTCATGTTCTTATGTATACACTACTTAATAAGGATGCTGTTTGAAGAGAAACGAGCGCAGGGAAAGATCTCATTCTTGGAGGTATGTGCGGAGATTAGGAGCAATAATTGCCTAAAAAATGATCGAGAGAAAAAAATAAAAATGGCGAGAGAGTAAGCAAACGAGCGAATGAAAGAAAAACAAGAGATGAGTTACTAATAGAATTAGTTTTGAAAACACACACATACACACAGGAAAACCATTAGCATTTAGCATTGTAGTATGTGGCATTGTAGTATGTTAAGGGAGAAACAGGGAGAGTTTGTGGGG
>JXXA01017293.1:0-11001 GCA_000956255.1 Anopheles punctulatus
TAATCAAAGATTTTTCTTTCATTTGTTGGCACAGAATACATGCAAATTTTGTAGTTTTTGGTAAAAATATGGATTATCGTGTTTGTGGTCATCCCATTAAATTTTATAAACAATCATTTCTTTGTAGCCAAAAATGTTGTTTTCTAGTCCATGGTCTCGGCAACTTTTATTTTACATTTACGATTAACCATTTTTCTCCGAATATTTGTGGCAAGGAGGCGATTTTCAAGCATTCCGACGAACGCAACACCTTTATAATTTTAATTTTATCCTCACCGAGCGTTTGCAAAGTGCTGCCCACTAAAAAGGGACAAAAATCATTTTTGGACGAAATTCCACCGAAAGCACGTCTTATTACGGTGTGCTTTTACGGTGTTTTTTTTTTTAAGTTCGACGAAAAGCTATGCCCCAAACAGTTGCCTCTAATTGAAAGGATTAAATCGTCGTTTGCAGGGTTTTGATGATTTTTTCCGAAACAAACTGTTTCTATTTCTGTTTCGACTGCAGCTGGTGTGGTTTTCACAAGTGGGTTTTTTCAATTACTTTTTAAGCTTGTTTAAGACGCGGTTCGAAAGATTTTTTCATATTTTTCGTAGTCTTGTTTTAAAAACTCTTTCAAAAGACGTGCTTCGGCAGCAAACAAAACGGCAACCATTGGCAAATTTATTACATCGCAATAAACCAATTCCGAAGCACCGGAACGGAAAGTTTCGATTCGTTTCACGGCAGGAAGGCATATAAAATACGCGAAAACTTCCATCGGATTGCACCGTGACAAGAAGGCGTGAAGGTGTTCCAGGCCCGGCCAGCCTTCACATCGTCTATAGTGCCGGATTTTCTTCCAATTTCCCAGCGTCCCGGCCAAGGGTTGCTCGTTGTTTAGCGTACGAAATGAAACCACGTAGCGAAGTGTCCTTATTTCTGGGTTCATCGCCGACCACGACCACGTGACCCGGACGGCCATCCACCCACCGGGAACCCTTTCTGGGCACGTGATACACGCGCGAAAGACGATGCGCTCACGCTGAGAAATACAAACCGTACGTGATTTAATCTCAGCAGCCCGGCCAGCGGCACCGAGCACTATAAAGAACCATTAAATTTAATAACTAAAATTTTCACGGTTCATGGCTAACCAACACCTCCGCCCGTTGAACGTCCCCAAAGCTATGCCGACCCAAAGTGGGAAATGGTGTTTGTTGTTTGCCATCGTTTCAGCTTCACTCCGAGCACTCGATAGACATCTTCGGTCACGGTGTTTGCCTCCGTTTATTCATCCGGATGGATGGATTGTGTGCGAGGGAGGTGTTTTTGTACGAAAGCTGTGAGTAGTTCATGATTTTAGCAAACAAATTTTGGAAAATATAGGCCTTTTATCCTGCACCAGGCGCAGGAGGAACCAATGCGATCGGATAGAGATGCGGTTCGGAAACGGGGAGTGAGCGCGATATTTTATTCGTGGTTGGATGGGTTTTTGGAGCGCATTTACCGTGCACATGGTGAAAGCCTACTTTCTCACTCCCTCTCTCTGTCGATTGGTAGCTGCGTTAATGAAGCGTATTCTGGAAGCAGGATTAAATCGATCATTTTCCGTCCGCTAGTTTCGGCGGTTTCCCGATGTGGAGAATGTCTAATTCACACCACGTACATTAAATGCCCCGCACCATTCGCTGGAACTGAAGCGTGCGGCAGAAATAGTGTTTGGTGTGGTTTTGATGTTTTCGGCAACATTATCGCACAGATGTGGCTGTTTGAGACAGGTTCCGGAGATGATTTGTTTACAGTACGCAAATGCGATTAACTCTACTGGCGTTAGTCTTCTTATTTAATATAATGTACCAACAGTAATTATTATTTGGGAATATTTTTCCAAAATATAAATCCGGTTAGAAGGACCAACAACTTGATAACTTATTCGTGACTGCTTCGAAAGACCTTTTTTTAGATTCTAATAACAACAATAAGTGTAATGTGTTAATGAATATTGCATTGTAATGATACCGTATATTACATGTTCAGCTCGAACGCAGCAGCATATTATATTGAACTAATCTTCACTCCGGCTCGAAGGACCAAGAAAAGTTTTTCAAGCTCTTGGGAAATCCCAATCACAAAGGAAAAGATCAAGACATGAGCCTCTTTTTTATAATTATATACGTGTCTAATCGAAGAGTAGGTAGAATACTTTACAAAATATTGAAACAGCAGTTTACGGTGTGAACAAAAATGGAAACGGACTCTAATAAAGAAAGTTACTCACTATTGAACTGGAACTTTGTTTTTATCTGATTGGATTAATGGCTCCTTCTTTTATGATTTTCAACGGCACATCGAATTGGTTTCTAACTCTCTTCCGTCCTGTTCGAAGGACCAAACATGTCTTATGTAATAGATCTCTTTTCGAACTATTCGATTCCTTTCGAGAAACGTTGCTCAAAACTGAGCTCAGTACAAGCGCCACATCCACAGCGCGCCCTGTTTATGACAAAATAAACTTTATCGTATAATAATTGCAACCCATAAAGCATTAAAGCGTGGATCGTACGAACGCGAAACAGACCAGCTGTTCTGCGGTGGGAGCGGAAACGTTTCCCCACTACGGAGGGAAAAGTTTTTTCACCACTCCAACACGAAAAACCCGTACGCGCGCGTGTTGCGTCTGACAGATCGACCCCGTTCAAGTTATTTGCCATTTCCGGGCATGTCGTTGCTCGTTGTTCTTTATTGCAGGTCGAATGTGTGTGTGTGTGTTTTTTTGCGAGTGGATGCTTCTGCATGTTTCCACTGTTGGGAACCGCAGTCGACCGGAAGCATCGATTTCATCGCACGAACGAACGTCCTCAAGAGGTTGTTATTTGTTCAACCCGCTCCCACCGCCGTCTAGTGGCGCATTTATTGTTGTTGTGTGTTGGCCCGGTGGCGTTTTCTTCGCTCTCCAAGCCGACGACTCGAGCGGAGTATTGCCACTGGGAAGTTGACGTTTGAAAAGTCAAAAGTATTCTTCCCCGGGAAGGGGTAACCGGCCGGAAGAAGCGAGCGAGGTACCAGTGTCAACCGAAGCGTTGTGTGCTGACGCGAGAACGATGAACATCGGGTAAAACGGTTGCGAGACGAAATTGCACGTAATTCGAGCGCCCTGAGTACTGAGAAGGACTAGTGGGGGAGAGGAAAATAAAAAAAACAACAAATACTAACAACAATTTGAACTAGTTTTGAACACTCGAGGGAACGCTTGTCGAGCGGAAGACGACGCCTCCGGAGAACCATTGTTCGTCGTGTCCTGCTTTTTGAAGGCGACGCTTTTGCCGTTCGGAAACCGGAAGGGCGGAAATTGGCATCGAATCGATGATCTCGACACGGTCACACACACACACACACAAAGCAGGATATGAGCGGTGAATTCTTGTTGCGAGTTTGTTTCTGCGGTATCTGCCGAGCTTTCGCAAGAATCTGCGCGTATGTAACCCTTTCGAACTTCGGGGCGAAACAATCGGGTCGGGAGAATTGTGTGAAAGTTTACTTCTCACTGCACACCTACAACTCCCTGGCTTCATCTCGAAAAACGGGCCCCACAGCGGGAAGTTTTCATCGCTTCGCTTCCGATCGCTGAAATATTAGTTGAAGCCCGAAGATGGGAGGGCGCAAGTTTGGCCCCCGCAAAGTGGACCATAAGTGAAAAGCGAACGGTCCGAACGGTTGCTCCGGAGCGTCCGTTTCGTCAGGTCAGGCAGGAGGTGAAATCAATTGTTTAGCCACGGCGGGCGGCAACTTCGGCGGTGCAAAATTAATGGCAAATTGTGTCCGCCGGCCGGATCTTCATCCCAGGAGCGGCCCGCTAGGGTCCTGGACGTCGGCGAGAGTGCACTGCGTAATGAGAAAAGTTATAATGCGCTTTCGCTCGCACCCGCTCGCGGGAGGCGTTCGAAGCGTGGAACAATTTGTGGGGCCGATTGCAGGTGGGATAATTAAATTTGGCTTCACCCTCTCGACTGCATTCAGTTCCGGGCGGGGAAGATGATTTAATTGTATTAGTATGATTTCCTACCGCTCCCGCCTCTACGGGTGGGAATGCGTTTGACAACTTAATTACAAACGATAAACTTTAAACTCCTGTTACTTGGGCAAGTAATGGCACCGCTGGGTTTGGTTTTTTTGATGAGAATAAGCACACAATGCCGTTCGGTATCGTTGATTGGATTAGTTCGCATCCTTAATCAAATAAAGCTCAAAGGGCAAAGAGTGCTCTGAACTCTTCCGTACGCATTGAATGTCAATTATGGATAATAATATTAAGCAATCGACTTCCTGCAACATCACACGCACTCTCTCTCTCTCTCTCTCTCTCTCTCTCTCTCTCACACACACACATCAAATAGACAAAAAGCAGTCACCCGGAATGCCTTCCGGTGTGGATTATAAATTCATTCGTCCTGTTAGCCGGCACGCTGCTCCTCGGGCACTCGGTCCGGCGGTGCGTTTCCGGCCAGCATCCGGAAGCGGTAATGGAAACCCTCACCGTTCTCGATAATCCCCTCCAGCGGGAACACGAGCCGAACGATGCTTGCGTGAAGATTTTAAGGGACCGACGTCCTTAAAGTGTGCACCGACACATCCGACTTACTTCCGGTGACCGGTGAAGTCAGGCGATATTCAGGTCAGCCTTGGTCTCAAACGGACCTGTTGGACCTTTTGTTTGGGCCTGAGGTTAATTTCTTGTGGGAGATTGTTAAGGTAGCTAGAGGTTGGCTAGCAGCGCACCTAGCGCACGTCTTGGATAGATGGGGATGTTTATCTTAAAGTCAGCATGAGAGATGGGCGGGATGCTGAGGAGATTTCAGTGCACTGATGAAGTAACTTCATCTGCTTTATAAGCTGGACGCTGCTTTGAGGTGCATCAATGCAGTGAGTATCAGTTTCCAATAGCATTAAAACTTTGAAATCCTACAGAACTTTCAGCGTCGTGGAACGAACGTCAGTTTCTGTACAGAATTAGGACGAATTTTCGCTTTCGCTGAAACATAAATCTCATTCCAATTTGAAGAAAGTTGGACGCGAGAAATGCTTAGCTCACATACCTGACTGCATTAGCATTAGTACAAATGAAACAATTGTGAATTATGTGTTCAAAAACTAGAAAATCGTTTCAAGGTTCGCTGAGCTCGTTTGCTCCTGAAAGTATGCAATGTCTTCTAAGCATTATTTTTTTAAACTTGTTTAGAAAGTTTGAGTACTCCGGTTTTGAAAGATTTTTTCTAAGTTTAATAGGTAAAACCATCGTCCTCTATTCGTTATATTATGCTCACCACTCATCACAAAAACACCACACAATTTCGGCAAATATTTTGTCTAAACAGCTCCTATTAAGATTAGTTGTTGGTGCGGGCGTCTTCGCCTTTTTAGGAAACACAAACATCTCGCTAAAACCCCGCCACAGCCAAGCGCGTTGATGAATTGTGTCGAAAAATATTTCACCATGTCACTGTTCCCTCTGCCTTAAGCCATCGAAAACTGACAGACAAACCATCCATTCTCGCCTCCCGGCATCAAGTGCGTCGTTAAGAAGCCCTTTACTTCATCATCCGTGGCAAGAGTTTCGTTCATATTTCAGTTTCACTTTCATAAATTTCTTTGGTCCAACCCGGCAAGGGCAGCTACCAGCGGAAACCGACGCGGTGATGCTGATGATCGTTCATTTGCGGAAAAATGTCTACGCTGTTTTGTTTTCTGCTGGTTGCTGCCCGAAATATTTTCTTCGCCCCCTTCGATTGGGACGAGCGGCTCGGGGTGACTTTGGCGAAAGGTAAAGTCTGTTTCACTCAACGCAATCGGGGGACCGGGAACGGGAGCTGGGTGGAGGGGCACGGCCACGGACAAGAAATATGCCCGGATACGCGCGTACCGATCATAATTTTATTCCCACCGCGAACAAGAAAGTTGCCTCCGTGGCGACCGCCTCTGGTATGTTTTGGGTACGAAACGGGGCTATTTTTCTTCCGCAGAACAAAACTGTTGAGTGAAATGTTCGCATCAGCGCACCGTTTGTTTGTGGCCATGCGTTCGTTGGCGTCGCATTTCTGAGGATCCTTTTTTTATGTGGCATTCCCGTGGAAGATACCGGGTCGGATAAAGCGGACGATTATTTAGAAACTGCGCGGTGTCGACCGTTTCTTGTAGAAACGTTCCTGAGTATGGTTGATGTTGGGTCTTTAAACTATAGAAAGTTTCACCATTGAATGGTACTGGTTGGCATTTGTGAATTAATTTCGATTCTTGTGGATCTCAGGCTTGGTTCCAAAATCCCTTCCAAAGCTGTGAGACCAGGCTTTGAAACAAATTCAAACAAGATTATTTCAATAAATTGAAGCAACAAATTTACTAGTGTACCAACCACTAACTATACTAATGCATACATGCATCAATAAATAAAATAATTTTCCAATCCATTGGAAACTAATTATTCGTGCCTAATATTGTAATAAAATGAACCAAATGAACTGTCGAGTGAGCTTTTATGAAAATCTTATGGACTATGCTATCCTTTATATCCTTTGTTGTACAGATATTCGAGCAAAATGGAAAACGAAATTCGAACAATTTTCAAACCATAAATAGCAATATAATAAGCAAAAACTGTAACTTCCGAGACAAACCAAAAGCATTCAATGAAAACCAACTTACAGTTTCTTCTCCATAGCTCTATTTTCCGAGCATTTCGCTTGCTTGGCGTTCACTGAGAGTTGGTTTTCTAAGGATGGGAAAGCTCGCACCGATCGAAAGGAAAACTTTGCCGAAAAAATGAACCAAAAAAAAAAATCGCATGCGGCGGATGGTTGTTTGAACAGGCGGCCTGCTGTGAGAAAAACTCAAACGGGCAATAGAATAATCAGCGACACAGTGGGACACGCAGAACGAATGGTTGAGCAGAAATCTGGCACCGGCTGATGAACCGTTCTGCATGCAAACAGACTTTCGGGGGCATCCCCGAGCTTTCTGCCTTTCACGCTCCGTCTTTCTCTTGCAAACTCGCTGGGATTAGCGCGACCGAAAACTCAGCGTGGCAAAAAGCTTCAGCCTGGCAGGTTCGGTGGGCTCACAGCAAGTGTCAAACTAAACCGCACCAACTGCGGCATCAACAATGAAGGAAGGAAAGACAGACAGAGAGAGAGGGAGAGAGAGGGGGTGGGGGTGGGGGAGATGAGTAAAAGATTATTTTTTTTGGTACTCTTCTCAACTGTTGCATGAACGACGAGTTCCTTTTTTCTGTTTTTCTTGCCCTCTTGTGGTCGTGCTTTGGTTGGGGGAAATTGAGGCAAATCAAACATTGTGTACACACTTCTAGCGCGGGAAGGAAAAAGAAAAATTATTAAAAAAAAAACAAACTTTCTGACCACTTTTGGCAGCGCAAAGTTGACGACAAAACAGCGCGATCGTTAAGAAGAGCGACCGGGACTTTGAGCTAGGCTAGGCTTGAGCTCAACCGAGGATAGGACGATATTCACTTTCGGCTTCTTAAATATTCGGCCCCCGGTGGGGACCCTGGAAGCCTTACTGTGCGCGCCTCGTGATGCTCAAAAGCGTATGAATTACTTTGGAAAAGTTCGTCCGTTTGTGCGTGGCGTGGTGCCGAGGGAAGCCGCTGTGTGCAACGATAATGGCGAAGTGTGCGATGCTGCGATGCTACAGATAGGAAAGGCTTAAATGGAACGCCGAAAGTTGGCTAAACTTTTATGACTTTGGATTTGAGTGAACGCGCGCACATGTGGCTGTGTGTGTGTGTTTGCATGAACCGACCGAAGTTTACTTGCAAGGAAGAGTTTCGGATCGAAGGAAAAGTTCGGCAGGATTGCGTACCGTACCGTTTCCGCGCGGGAGAGCGAGAAGAGATGATCCCTTTTGTCGATATTGATTCTAGCGTATGCGGGGAGCTGGTGGGTGGCAGGGAGCTCGAAGCGGGGTCGGGGAAAACATGATACATTTCCCAACCCTGGAGACTCTTAGTTACGATGAAAGAGTTGTCCCATTAATGGAAGGTTTTAATGTACTTTTGCCATCCCGAAATGAAGATGGAGTGGTTCAACGTCGAATTGTTTGTCTTAGTTCGTTTTCGATGCGATGGATGGAATGTGTGCGGCAAACAGTGGAATGAAAAATGTGAAAAAAATTGAAAAAAAAAAACAAACACAATTTTCCCATGCTTATGAGGTCTGTGGTCGTGTGCAGAATCGATTGTTTTTTTTAAATGAAAACAAACCGAACTTTTTCAGTTAAAACAACCACAAATCTTCATCTCTGACACAATCCAGAAAAGTCCACAAAGTCCAAAGTCTTTTTGAAATAATCTCGTCCACAAGACACTCATTTTTGCAGCAAAAATTTGTACAAAATGAGTTGAATTTTCAAATGTTTCAGTTAATTTTATAGTTTCTAATTCCCTTCAAGCTATAATTTACGTTATAAATATTTCCTTTCTTTTCTTTTCTGACAATACGTTCTCTTATAGACGTAAATACTATTGAAATAAAAAAATGTTTCGATTCGCTGGAATATATTCATTTGAATTTCATTTGAAAACTACGAAACATATGAATTGGATATGTGCAAAAAGAAAAAAAAATCAGTCCTGCCCTTATTTGTTGAAAGTTATGTTTGTGTACGAGATTCATTCCGGTCTAAATTGTTGCTTACATACCGTGCTTCTCCGAGACTCCGAGCTCCGAGAAGCAACCTAAAACATCCACGAAGCAAATATCTAAATAAAGCATACTTCATCCAGTTTTGTCAACCTTACCGATCCTTCGACGCAGGCTCTAGCACCCATCGAAAGTGACGAGCGAATGCGTTACTGGCAGCATACAGCACCCATCACCGGTTGTTTGCACCGATATGTGAAATCGCACGTTTGCTAATGCGATCATCACTTCCCGCGACGGTAATTGGAAACACGAGAGCATTCTGTTTTCCTTCGGCCGTAGCAAACTTTGGGCGCCTCACTCCTTCCGGCGGTTTTCTTCGCGGATTTGAATGCGCTATTTGAATGCTCGAAGATGCCTGTTTTCTACCTTCAGCCATCACCTGTGCCGCACGCACCGCGCCCCGGCAACAAGTTTTAAAACAATTCCAACAGACAAATACATGCTCGGGAAACAGCCGGCATGTTCTTGGCGCACCCTCCGGCAACGACGGTGAAGGTGGAAATTGAAATCTCTTGTACTGGTGCAGCAGCAACGCACACTGGAAGCGACGACGACGAAAACAAACAGCGACGAAGAAAAAACAAAAATTGTCAGCGCTGGAAAGGCTTCGAAATTCTTTACCACGGGTACGAAATTGGAAAAGCTTTCCCATCTTGCCCGCCTTGATGTCTTGGTGATTCGCCCGACTTCACGCGGGTGCCTCTCTGACGGGCGAGACGAGTTTTGATTAAAAATGCTTTCGAGATGTGGATATGTGTGTGTGTGTGTCTGCGATGCGTTCGATGGGAACGAGCCAAATGTTGTTTTGCAATATGGCGCCCGGGAGCGTGGAAAGCGATGCAGATGCGTAAGGGTGAAAAAAGGGTAAATGTGTTTCCGGAGCGTACAGAGCGGAGGAAGAGCAAAAAAAAAACAGGAACAAAGTATTTGCGCACGTTACATTGCGTCGATCGGATCGGGCCATCGGGGTGAGAATATTTTTAATCAAAACACTTTCCCTGCCCGTGCCGTCGCAAATTGAAACGTTTCCATGGTGGGTTTGATTAAATTTAGATTCAATTTTTGAGAGACAGCGAGACGCGGGAAAAATACGGTCGTAGAACATCTAGAATCTCTGATCATTTTTATTAATTAAATTCTATAGCACTTTGGACAAGTTTTGTCACAGTTATTTGATCACGCTGCCCGTGCGGCTTGTTACAGGACAAAACTGTTAGAGATGTTATGTTTTAAAAACTGTGATTGCGAAACAAAAATTTAATTACGTTGATGTTATTTGGAATTTAAAAAATAAAAATAAAAATAGAATTCAATTGCAACATTGTTTTCATATCAAAGACCGAATATTATGAGAGCATTCAGGTGATTGATTGAAACATGTTTCCCAACCCAAAACATGAAAAATTTTTGTCACTCGACTGACTTTTCACTGATCGAGATTGTCAAAAAAGCCGATTTATTTAGAACCGTGGAAGTTGGGACACTGGATGTTGGAGAATTCGGTTCATCAAGATGTGAGCTTCAAAACTGCAAAACTGAAATTTCCAAGCTTGTCTAAAACACATGGCATCCTAGCGTGATAGTAAAGGGAATACTAAACAGAAACAACAGTGAGTTTTACCAAATTTTAACAAAAAAAAAAACAACTTTTTTTATGGAGATCACTAGTGAATGAAGAGTGGAGAATAATTATTGAGGAAATATTTTGAATACAATTTTTTAATCGTTACAACTGTTTATGTGTTTTTTTATATTTTTTAAAATTATGGCAGCAACTTTTGTCTGTTTTATGTTTTTTTTTTGTTGAATTCATAGAAATTATGAATACAGGAATATGATTTTAAACTTTGTAGTAGTTAATTTCAAGATATGTATATGAAACAACAAAACAAGTATCCTAAATAGGTGCTTGATCATTAGTTCTTTAAGTCACATTCTCCGCTTCGCATTGAAAGCAACATCGGTTTTGCCCGAATTTTACACTTTACTTCCCACTCACGAGGATAAAACTCAATTTCGCTCGTTTTATCGTCGGTATTTTGGCCATTTCCCGCTTCCAACCGTCATTCGGCTGGTGGGGTTGCGTGCTTTGTGCTCCCGAGAATTATTCCACCGGCCGGCCTGCGTACCGACAGCTTACCCCTGCGGGAAACCCTCGCTCCGTTTCCGCTCGTTCCTCGGGAAGATACGTGATCCTGATACGATGTGTTTCCGGTTTGTTTTCGGCTCCTAATCCCCTTAATTAATTTCATAAGCACCAGCGAGCGTCCCCCAAGATAGGGGTGGGATAGAAGCAACGCTGACAACC
>JXXA01017300.1:0-13904 GCA_000956255.1 Anopheles punctulatus
CCGGGTCTTTTTTTGGTGTTTTTTCTTGTTACCCTCTGCTTTAACCACTCGCACACTAATAACCCTTCTCTCGGCGTCGTGTAGCGTGAGACTGATGGTTCCGTGAATTGATGCTGAAATGGGATGTTGGAAATGGATGCAGTTTTATTTTATTGGACTGTTAAGCGTAGCCTTGCACCCGCCCCATGCTTAGCAAAAACATAGAGAAAGAAGTTACGCTAGAAGGGGGTAAAAAGATAACGTAATATTTTTACTATCGGATTTGATTTTAATCGAAGGGATTCGTTTGATTGGAGCATTTTGGTGTTGCTTTAACAAAAAATGATACAGCAAGCTGAGAGTTTTTTACGGCAGAAAACTGATCCTGATTCAGAGTCTTAGAGATGACTGTTAGCCGTCCCTAATAAATGAAAAAAGTGTTAAAAATATATATCAATTTTTTTCAATATTTTTGTTTTGTGTTTTTTTTATTTTAATTTTTATGGTTTAAAAATAAAATACAAATTTCAAAGTCGGTCAATGTCGGATTGTCAACGTCGGATTGTGACAGATTTCTGAGTTCCTTCTTTACTCACGTCATCTTGGGCTCATACTCAACTACTCAACTACTCATACTACAGCAATCACATCGAAATTAATTTGTGCAATCATCAATGTCGATATTCCCTTCATACAATCTTCCCGGCTAACGTGCTCCATCGCATCGGTGCCTGTTCGGCACCATTAGCAGGTCACAATGGTTGGTTAGGTCACCAAAGCAAACCCTCGCTCACACCCGTAGATCCTTGGGATACAGTAAACCACACCCGTTCGCACAAACAAACAGTGTGACCAACGAAGGCCCTAACCAAAACCGCATCGAACACACACGCCAATCGAATATGCCGGATTGGTTATTCCACATCAGCAAATTCGTCATACCCGCCGGTCAGGTATGGGTTTGAATCAAAGACGCTGCATCAGACACCGCATTGCCCTCGGCTTGGCTGATGACTGATGGAGCGGAAAGTAGGTTTAGACGGCACGATCTGACAGCTCAGCAGTGATTCGCAAACTCTGATGAACCGACACGATCGTTCTCGGTTGCACACGGGTTTAGTAATTCTAGAAAAGATTGACACCTAGGAAATATGTAATAGTACTGGCCTAATCGAGAGCTTTCTTAATTTACGGGGCATATTCAATTTGTTTCTCCAACTTGAACATCGATTATTCGAATTGATCTGCATTTTAAAAATAAAATTAATACTGTGATTAATAAGTGATTTTATCAGTCCGTCTTTTAGATTTTTTTGACTCATGACTTGCTTAAAGACTTGCATGACTTGCTGATGACTCAAGTAGGATAGTGTCGCGCAAACGAAGGAAAGCTCTCAATTTTCTTTATTTTTGTATATTTTCTATTTGCTTCAAAACAGTGCACTTAAAGCTTATCGCAAGTGAAAACTTCAGACAAAGATGAAAGTTCATCAATGTTGAAGAGTTTTCTTCAAATAAATTTATTCAATAAACATTCCTATGAACCTCTAACCATGCGTATAGGCGACAGGCTACAGGCAAACAACTATTCCATCCCTTAAGTATTCTTCTGCAGCTCTTCAGTGTGCTCGAACCGTGTGCAATGCGTTTCAAAAGTGCGGGCTTTACTTTCCCGTCTCGTTAGGGTTTGCTAAACGGTGCGTTAAAAGGCGAAAATCGCCCTGTTTCGCCGCAAAGCGACGGCGTGGATAAGGAGTGACCACTTTGACCGCACCAGCAATAGCTGCCAGCTCCCCCGGAACCGAGAGCATTTATGTTCGAGATGCAAAGATATGGGCGAATATGGAAAACATGGTCAACGCGAGCGCAACAGGAACTGACCAGCGAAGGAGCGCTGAACCACGAAAGTTCTCGTGTAGTTTTATGGCGCTGGGTTTTTTTTTGTTTTCGTTGCCTTCTTTCACGCTACCATTACAGAACGAGTTAGTCATTTGCTGAGCACTTCCCTCTTCCTCATACTTTGAACGGGCGTTAAAACAATGCCGCACTGTGCTGCAAAACCGGCCAAGTCCGGCTGGCGGGGGCAATTTGTTTGTGCACTGTTTTAATTGGCTTGGTAGGCCAGTTTGTAGTACACATTTTAAGCGAACTGCCCTACAGCGAACTGCGGTGGTTAATTAATCGGCTGATTGGGCCAGGATCCGGCGAAACCGTTTGTGTCTCCAATTGAGATCACTTGTTTGGGTCGCATTTCGCTACGGAGATTAGATTGGGACGCTTTATTTGGAGGTGGTATTTAGCCAAACGCTGGAACTTTGTTGTCTTTGTTAACGGAGCAGTTTGCTGTTTAGTCATCAAAAAGTCAGCTAACTAGGCTTCATGCTTCTAGAAAAGGGTTTCTTCTACAAAAAATACATTTGTTTAACATTTCCCTTACAAAAGTTAAATCATACATCTCAATCTAGCATCTTTGTCCATCGTGAAGATTGAAGACGTTCCGAATGGCATCTCGAAATCTCGAAAGCAAACCGCTCCACCAGGACCAGAACCGGAGGCCGATTCTCTTTGGCAAATATCACTTGCCGTGACGGAGACATTCGCTACTTCATTATGCAACCGCGTGGTGCCACCGTCGAGCAAACGCGTACGCAGGAAGAGTGTAAAATTTTACGACACACTAACAAAAAACGGCCACCGACGCCAAAAAAAATGCCAAAAAAAAGTGCCAAACAAGCATTCACTTCCGGTGCGGTGCCGTATTTTTATTGCACGCCGTTTTATTCCTCTCGTTATTCGTTTTTCAGTGCCTTTGAATATTTCTTATCGGATAAACTCGCCCACGCATCGAGGGCAGGACGCCCACCACAAAATGTGTGTTTGTGTGTTCTTGCGTGCACGTGGCGGCTTTATTTTGGCGAATTTTTCCTTTTCCAAGGGCTCACCACTACCACCACCGTTCAACGACTCCTTGGCGAGCGTCCTATCAGTTCGGCACAAATAATAATGTTGTTGTTTATCGCACAAGGGCCGAGGAAAATGTTGGCCGCTGGTGTACGTTGCTGTTTTGATTTCACCGAGTTTTCGCAACACTCCTGTTGCTTGGTTCGTTGCGGAACGTTTGTGTTTTCAGTTTTCGTTTTTTTCTTCCTACTTTTCCAGATCTGATTTCTGTAAGCATATTCATTTTTAAAAACTTGTATTGTACCTTTATCCACACACCTACAACTGCGATAAAAAATATCAATCCAATCTCTACGCTCTCTTTTTCTCTCTATTTCTTCAATCCATATTCCGAAGGCAAGATTTCGTTCGTTTCGCACGCAAATTTCAGTTCGAAGCAGCACCTGCGATGATGGCGTACGAGCACCTTTAAGAAATTCATGAAACAACTTCACACATCGTTCGTTGGAATGTGGAATGCGGCAGTGCCTCTAATACCGACCATATTTGAATGGTGTTTTGGGATACAATGCACGGTTTTGATTCAATTTAAAAATCCCGCGAAAACAACATCTACTATTTTACAGTGGTTTTGGAATACAGTTGCTTTCCTAACTAAAGTCCTTTAGTTAACCTAAATAAAGATTTGTTCATCGTTAATCTCATGCTCTTCCATGGAAACACATAGTTCCTCTATGATTTTATGGAAGAAGTTTGAATTTTGTGAATTATCCGCCTATAATAAGCTACTAATTATGCCAACGGATATGAGACAAATAAACTATTTCAACTTTTTTTATTCTAAATGTTGTTGTGTATTGAATGTGTAATTATAGTTTTTTTTATGTATTTTTTATTACTTTTGCGTTCACCTTTTTCGCCATTTATTTTTTTCACAGCTTTACTATGTTTTCTGTAATATTTCGGCATCATGTTATATATTTTTGATAATCGAGTCATCACTAGTAATATTTTATGTTTGTTATGATACAAAATTGAACACATCACACAGTAATCACAAAACTAGTTTTGAAATATTATTGTATTTTATTACTGCTTTAACATTAAATACTGCAGAAACTGTGGATAAGCCCGTTGTGACTATAATATTCCGATTACAATAAACATTCCTCGATAAATGCTTCTCATGAGCCAACGTCGTGAAATGCATACATTGAGTGCATAACAAAGGCTCAACATCAAACGTGTTTCCATTTCTACACGCTGCATTTGTTCCCAACGAACGTGAAGTGTCAATCTGAGGTGCAATATTTTCTTTCCGTTTCTCGGTTTGAATGCACTCAAGGCACTGTGTACGGAGTCATTAAGGCTGCTTTTTATGTCAAGAGCATTATTGTACGTATTTCGAAACGCGTTCCGGATCGGTCCTGATTTATTGGAGCCTTTTTATCGATACATCCAACATCTGGATGTCATTGCCGACATTTTGCATTCATTCGAAATTTTCCAGCTGCTTGTTCAAGATGGTACAGTGCGCTTCAACGGCTTTTGCCCATTATTGTTGGCGGCAATACGCATTCAAATGGCATTATTAAAGCGTCAAAAAGCAAACGTACCCCCAAGTCGCAGAACAGTTTTCTTCGGTCCTTCGAATGGTAAGTGGCTCCGGTAGAAAAAAAAATGTGGAAGGTTACGTTGCATGAATTGCAGCAACGACCGGAGTTGAAAACAACCCTTCGAGGGTGTCGGAATGCGATGAAATGCAATACTACGCATGTTTCTGTGCTTTCTGTGTTCAAATTGTTGGGAGGTGTTGAAGCATGTAGAACGGATTCAATGGAAGGAATGATTAACGGTGAAGAAGTTTCTGCTCGTTTTCCCGTGTGAAATTTGTAAAAGAGTTGGTTTGAAATTGCATAAACGCTAAAAAATTATGCAAGAAGTTTATCGCACGTAGAGAAACATAAAATAGTGTTCAATTATTGCAAGAAAATTTCTGTTAAATACTATACTAGCCAGATTTTTATTTAGTGTGGGAAAGCTCAAACATTTCGCAGCATTCTGCCAAAACAAACTGTCACAAGAAGAAAGCTAATTTATTAAAATAATAAAATCATCAAACCCATCAAGTAAACTTGCGGACGCTAAAGGTCACGCTCTATTTTAGTCATTACCATGGTAACCGTGTCGCACCGCGCTGTTGGTCCCGACGCCGAACGAGTGGTGTTGAATTTTAATTCAATATTTTAAGTGAACAAAGCGCAAAATACACCCTCTCGCCCGGGAGACGATTTTTCCTTTGATGATTTTTAATTCCCTTCGGGCTGCGGATGGTTCCATGGGTGGTGAGGCAGACAAATGGGAAGGCCCATTCCTTAGTGCAGGGCTCCCACTCAAATTACTTAATTATGATACCCCCAGAAAGCCCTCCAGCACCACGCATCGTTTGATCGTCGTCGTCGCCATCAACCACTTCGATCTGCTCGAGTGCGCTCTCGCTTTCTCTTTCTTGTTGTCCCATTCGCGGAAAGAAATTCGATTACACCCGAGCAACAATGGAACGATACCCCTTCCTGTAGATGGGTGATATTTTGAGGGGGATATAAAGCAAAAAAAAAATCTACCACCAGTGGTGGGTGTCATCCTTGCTTGGATGGGGAGAAGTGAGTGAAAGACAACTCCACCAACGCCAGTTCAGTGGTTGCTTTGGTGAAAATAAAATTCACACATTTTCTTCTTCCTTGCAACCACCGAGTAGCGGGAGATAATAGCAAAAAAGGATTTAGCAAGTTTTTATTTCGTTTGTGGCAGCATTTATTAATAGCCAGATATGCTTGAAATCATCGTATTTTGCTTGGCAAATATGTGTAAAGAAATATAAATTAAATTGAAGTAAATTTTCGCCTGCAAAAAGACCACCTGCATTGATGAGGTTATAGATTTTAATTTTAATGAACAAAGTTTTATTTCTTTCCAATCATGGACAAATATATTTTCAAGCAGTTTCACTAGTAACGTGCGCAATAGTTTCAAGTGATTTTCACATATAATTAATCACGTTTAATTGTTTAAAACAATTAACATTATTATTGTTAATTTCAATCTTATCGTAATTTTTACATGAAAGTTGCGCCTCACTCAATGATCTACAAAATGGTGAAATCGGCAGAATCATGATGTTTTTCTACGTTTCCAGGCTACCTTTTCCAGACAAATAATTCCTACACATTCTTAATAATTACAGCTCGTACATATTCAATGAGCTACCAATTTAACTGTAACGACAATTTCCATAAGCATCGAACGATGGTAGAATCAACCAAATGAAAGCGGTTCGATGTTGGAAGCAATTGACGGTACATTACATTCGTCAGATGAAAACATTATGGCTTCGAGCGAAGTCGAACTTTGAACAGGAATTTATTTTCACAAAATTACCATAAACTAGGACATATGAAAAAAATAATAAACACACATGCTTTGCACGAAAGATCCAATATTTGGAATTTGATTGAAAGCCAGTCGACACAAACACCAGCATCGTACGATCTGCTGCTAAACGGTTAGGGACCAAAATTGTCACCGACAGGCAGAAGGCACGGTTTCAGAGAGAAATTTATTGATTTCGATGGTCATAACTCATCATCCAACGAATTTCCCGAATCGAACGCCCGTTGGATCCCTTCGTACGTGAGCACTTTCCGCAAAGCAATCCTCCGATGTTTTTTGATCGTTTCCGCCGCATTAGCAGCTGATTGTGGTGCACTTGTGTTACACAAGTGAATGGTGACCAAGTGGGAATTATTCTAATTTCACACCGAACAGTCGAATGAAAATTATCTATTGCATAATATTTACATACAGAAATGTTGCCTTTCGTGTAACTTTTCGCTATTCTCCAACACGTTAGCACAAAGCCGCTGCTTATTACTATGCTAATTATTCTGAAAAAAATGCCCAACTGCATCCCTTCAGGGTACGCACGGCTGGCAATGTCACGAGTATTGATTTCCCATTATCACGCTTACCCGTCCCGGGAGAATCGTTTCCCATCGGAAGCGAACGGTTTGATCCTTCCCCCGCAGAGAAGCGATGTTTTGCGTGGTTGTAATTAAAATTTATTACCGCCATTTATGACGGGTATCGGATTTAATGTGCGCTCATTAGAACGCACCTTGGCGAAGGGATGTGGGGTGGGAAAAGCGGCGCTACGATTTATCGTATCTTACAGAGGCGTAAGAAATTCATTCCGCCATCGCAAGCCTACGAGATGTGAGGCGTTTGTGGCCCATGTTGGCACATATGTTGTGCTCTTGGTCTGAATTCATTTGATAAATGAAACAGACCGATGTTACATACAAGTTCTATTATTATTTTTTCACTATGGAATATACCTGACATCTTTTTTTACGTATGTAACCTGATTGTAATGTAATATTCTAAATTTAATTTCATTATATTTTGGCTTGCTGTGAAACTCTATTTCACTATGATATTCTGAATTCAATTTTCTATTTCGAATCTGTAAGGAATAAAAACGTTAACAGATAATATTTTACTCGATGATTGCGGCATATCTTTTTTTAGTTTTTACGACAAAATGATTAAAATGTAAAACAAGTTCTGCTCATATTTTTAAAATGTTGAAAATATACTAGCTTTTTTATTCATGGTTTGAACATAATTGATGTTGCGGATTGCAAACATGTTTGATCCTGCCACTGAATGCCACTATCTCCTGAATAGACCTGCAACTTATACGTAAGGAGAAGATACAATTTAGCTCTTTTCCTTTTAGAAAACTTGAGAAAAATGAGCTATAGCTCCCAAAAATATTAAAGTGATGAAAAAAAAATACACACATTTCTTACTTTTACTTTCAGAATTCTTGGAAAATCATGATGTAAACATAACTGTTTCATCATGCAAGCCACTCGACCGGAACTCAGCCCACGAAACGGGCAAGTTCTGCTCTTCCCAGAAATGTCGCAACCAGCAACAATTTGCTGAAAATAATATTTCCTCGAAACGTTTGCCCAAGAAGCCACCGAAAAGAGCAACGGTAAATAAATCAACATTCATCATTCTATTTTTACCCGGCACTCGCAACGCTTTCCGGTTTCATCTCGGCTTTATCCTATCTCGGTAGCTGCATTGTCACGTTCATTCATCACGATGGCCGAACCCATCCTTCGCTGCGGCACGTCACAAACAAACGAAACCCCTCCGAATCGATTGGCTACCGATGATTGACGAAAATTGGGAGGCCTTCTCAAGGAAGGGATGACTGCAAAAACTGTCGCTTTTTGCTAACCACACGATGATGAAAAGATTGTGCGAGAGATGAAGTGCGGGCAGTGGGGAATGGGAAAGATCAAGCATAAACAGTCTATGAAAAAATTGCTAGCAAATATTGCCTCCCTATCCCCAGGGTTGTGGGGTTTGGTCAGCAACAAAAACGGCCCCGGTTTTATGCGGGGCCCACCGTTCGAGGGCCGAAGCCGGAGCGTGCCGTGTGATAACGATGGTGATAAGCTAGATTTAGGGCCGGTTTGTGCCCCATTCAAACCCGAAAACGGACCGTTGCAGAAAGGCAAACCCGTGCCCCATTTGATATAAAGTTGAGAAAAACAGCCGCGCCGAATAATTACTTCATTTCTCACCGGCACTGGTAATGGCCGGTCCTTAAGGATTATAAATTTCCAGTTTCGTTCGTGTGCACTGGTGGACCACCGACACTTGATCCTTTCGCCGCGGAAACGATTGTTTTAAATGTGTGTTGCAAAAGTGTGCTTAAATAATTCGGCGTGGTCTCGCGGAGTTTTCGATCGCGGGAGGGGTGCGTTGAAAAGAGTGTTGGACGTCAAAGGTGGCGCACGTTAAATTTGTGTGTCCTCACAATGGCTACTGGTTGCGAGCACACGTCCAGGCCATAACTCTTGTCCCGTGATACCTTGAGGCTCCGCTGGCGCAGGGACATTAATCAAGACCCACGCACAACCAGAGCGAAGAAACCCGTCCCGGAAAGAGTTCATTAGAGCAGTTAAACGGGGACCAGTGGCGGGCGAGTGTGATCGTTAATCGATGTGCTTCATCAATTCGCTATTTGGCGAAAAGTTGAGATTTATGAGTCGTTTCTCACACCCACACACAAGCACACACATACTAGGATGAAAAAAGACCTTGCGCACTCACTGTGTGCGGTCTGAAGTTTGGCGATTCTGTAAGGAACAATGTATACACAAATCTGAAAACAATAACTATATATTACGGGCTCGTATAACGTGACTGCAGGCGGCCACGATGGAAACCGGCGTCGCGGGACGTAACCGAGGGCAGGTCGGTTAGCAAGATTTGTGGCCATCAACTCACCCCATTACACCAGCTCTAGCAGGTACCTGAAGGTGGTGAACTAACTGCCAATAATCACCGATGGGAGGAAAATAAATTGTAATTCTATTTATAATCCAACCGTGATCTCGATGCGATCCCGTGCAAAACTCCCATAATTGCGTATTATCATTCCTTAAGCCCTCGCGTGACGCTTTCGGTTTGTGCCTGGCAAATTTGCTTATGCAAATGGCTGCTGTTCAATAGTCGATTTCAGGGTCGATTGCCAAGTTCGGGATGACTTAGCAAACGGGGACGATTTTCTGCGCGGAACCCAAATGATGCCTGGCATCCAATTATGCTTCATTTTCAAAACTCAATCGAGCTCGTTTTCTGCCTGCTCACGCTTAAATGGTTCGCAAAGGTCAAAGGGGAGCTCTATCTCTTGTCTCTTTCTCGCCATCTCCGTCTCATCGCACGTGGAGCAGAGAAGCTTTGTCACCCTGCTTTGCACCGCAAGCTGTCATAAAAGCGTCGCGTGAGAAATGACACGGGAGCGAGTCCTGCGAGCGAGAAAACACATTTGCATGAACGCGAACGTAAAACAACGTCAGCAGCAGCCAGCGACTCCGAACCGAAGCATCCGGTGGTGTGTCTTCCTGCGACAAAAAAAAAGACAACACCGACTGCTGCTCTGTGACAGCACCGAAACTCACATGCCAGAGGATGACAGTCGCGTGCACCCGGGTGGTGTTTTTTCGCACGACGCAGCGGCGCTAATAAATGCTAACAACGGCACGTAATCATTCTTTGCGATAACGATCTCATATTTCTCCCGCTCCCAGCGCCGGTGAAGGGCTGCTCCTCGCCGGTAGTTGAGTTGATCCTGGGATTCCGCCGTTCCTGCCGTGTCGCGGTGGCCGGGTGCTCCCGCGGGCATGTCCGCTGTTGTCATTTATATGCCGTACGCAAATTGAGAAAAATAACACTCACTTAAAAATCCGAACCCAGGCGAGGTGGCAACCCGTCTAGCGGAAGGTTCAAGCTAAACCGACTCACCGGCGGAAGGTGTCACAGGGAACAGCGACAAGATCCCGTAGGTGGTTTGTGATGAGAACGCAAAGACAATATGCTGGAAAGGTATTTTGTCATCGGGTAAAACAAAAACAAATGCACCACGCATCGAAAGTGGCTCAAGGCGGGGAGATGGATACATGGAGATGGAAAGGAATTGCGCGAAGCTTAGTGTACTTCACGTAAATCACCATGAGCCGCGTTGGTTTCTCGCGAGTGCTTTGTACGAATGATTTATTTGGATGAAATTTGAGCCAGAATATTTCGCGATTTAGTTCCCAACCGAGATCAATTTATAGTTAATCTAGGTGAATGATGTAAAAACTCATAAATTATATTTTCCATCAAATGCACCATCACATTTAATTCAATAGCATTATGATGATGAGCAACGTAGAGTCGGTCGGGCTCAGAAAATCAATAAACAAAATAGATCTGGTCCATCATGAAGATTGATTGGACGATTCGATTTTCACTATTCTGAATTCATACTTGAAATTGGATATAAAAACGAAATTAAACAAGTAATTATGAAGGATCGTTAAATGTTCTATTATTTGTTCTTTTTCATCAATTAGTATTTTTCGATCATATTTATTTCAATATATGGTTCCACACTTTCCTAAAATATCTTCCTTTTCACCGTCTTGCAATAAAAATTCGTTACACAAACATTTGCAGTTCGATAATTTCACCTTGAACCACCTGAATGCATGCTCGACCCGAAAAGCGCTGGCGCAGTAGCTCCCGATGTAATGATCACATAAAAATACCATTACGTGCAAACGAGCCTAACCATGTTGTCGTGCTACACGAGCCCGGAAGTCAAGTCCGCTCTTATCCTGATTTTTGAACGACGCCTCCTCCACTTCACTTGACATGATAACCTTCATCGCGTTCCGAAATTTCACTTCCCGCCATTCCGGTCACGTGACGATGATCGATTTTTATTAGCTCACGTATCGCCGAAACTGCCGCCGGCGTCCGTCAGGCGTTGCTTGGACTGTCTTAAACTTCAACGTCAACGAGCGTGCGGCAGGGTGCGTGATGGGGGAAAGCGAACCGGCACGGAAAAAAAGCGGCAAAGTACTTTTGCTTGTTATTGGTGCAAATTATGCTGACTGCTAGCAATTGTGGGATGGGGTGTTCCGCCTGAAAACGATTTTTTTCTACTGGTTGTTGTTGGAGACACGTAACGAGCAACAAGTACAGTAAACTGGCTGCAAGGAGAGTTAGTCATCGATTTCATTTTAAGATAAACTTCAAACGAATCTCTTCAAACGCTAACAGTTTGCTCCCACGGCAGTTCGACAAACTTACAGTTCGATGCTAAGTGGCGTTTGATCCACCTCAAAAGACATTGAGGTTAGGTATCTATTTTTAATAAGCTACTATCTACTATTTTTTGAAACAATAAAAGATTCATTTTCTGCACTGATAGAATCGTTGCCCTACCTCCTATCGTTGTACGATTCAAGGATCTTTAAACATAGATAGCAGATAAAACATAAACGAACTGTCTGAAGAAACGACTGTAAAGACATTTAAAGTTTTGTTGCGTTGTTGGCCTTTCCGTTCTGTTTCCTGTTCTCCATTGTTACATGTTTAATGTTGTTTCATTTGTTGTAATTCACCATCAAGGATAGAGCACAACCAAATCCTAGACGGAAGCAGTATCCAAATACATATGACTGTTTGGGTTGTGAACGAGCGAAGTTTGTGTACCACCCGGACATACCTCCTGGAACGCATAAAATCCACCCGTTGAACGCAATTAGTATTGTGATTTATTTTAATTCATTTGCTTTTGCTCCCATGGTGGCGATTCTTTAGGATCAACAACAGTTCGGTGAATTTAGGTTGGGATAAACGGAACTACAGCACTACTTACATACATCTGTGCAACTGTGTGCTTGCCATCAGATTAAATGAGCGGTAGAAAAATCACCTCCCGCTGGTTGTGAGTTTCAAAACGTTCAGGAGGATGGAACAACGAATTTTTGTCGTGAGAGCAACAAAAATGTATTTGTGTGCCTCATGATCTAGTCATGCAACAAAAAGCGTCTGAAATTTTATATCCACTGTATCCATAATCGTGCTGCACTAGCAATGAATGACAGGAAGTTCCGGGAAGCGTTTGTTGTTATTGGGCTCGTTGTGTAACACAACACGTAATCTCGCGGCATCCGGAGCGGGCAGTAAATGATCGTTTACTAACTAGTGTTTACTTTTTCATTGTCTTTTGAAACATCATTCTATCGGCTTTGCTGTTTTCAAGAATGTTTGTTTAATCCAATTAGTGTAGGAAACGGTTGATCTACCGCTGCTGTGCAGAGACACCCCTTGTGTTAGTGAGTATTATCTTCGTTCTACGTAAGTTGAACTTTGAATAGTGTTGTTTGTTTCGAGAGAGATTTTTTATACGCGTTTAGTTTGTAACGTTAATCCAGGTGCAAGGTATTTGTAAACTGATTAAAATGTAATCTAAAACAGTTCCGGTTGTAAAATAGTCCAGGATGGCAAATAAAGTAGATAGTAATTGTATGGTTCTTGTCAAAATGTATACTTATCAAATAAAATATTTTCACATTAAATCTTGTAAATAGCCGAAAAAAATGGAAATTTTCTCTAACTGCGGAAAATGAACCATAAAATAATTATGATAAATTTTAAAAAATGTTTTTTATGTTAGTGTAAACAATAACCAGAATAATTAGTTGCTTAAAAAAGACTTTGTATTTATACACCTTTTTAATGGCTCATTCCAATCGTGTTTTTAGAGTAATTAATAGTTTTATAATTTCAATTTTTTAAAAGAAGTTGTGCTAAAAATTACTATAAAATTTCTTTCAGATACCCCCGTCAACATTTTTGCTTTGCTTAAAAACACAATAAAAGCTAGTATACTTACTTTTTAAAATTACTGTCAAAGCTCGGTGACAGCTACCACTATCGCCATCTATCAACAACACGAGGAAGCTTACCAAGAATCTTACCAACACAAAATCATCGAAAATCCTGCATCTCCGCCGAGTTTGTGCCGGGTTTATTGCGTAAAATTTCACTCAACCTTTCAAAACTCTAATAACACGCTGCAGCGGGCGGGTGTGCTGCAATAGTCGAGAAAAATCCAATAAAAACCTAACCCTTAAGCTACCTTTATTTATTGTTCGTTCCTTGCCAGCGCGTACCACAGCTGCAATAGTAGCTTCGTTACCGATCCCGGTGTGTGTGTGTGTGGGTTGGGTGTGAGTTCGCTCTTATCCAGTGGTCAGATCCTAACAACCACGTCCTGATTAAGCTTCGCTTCGTCTTTCAACTCATTCCGGGATGCTCTTTATTGTTTCGGTTGCTTGTTTCACGTCCTAGCCGTAACGCTTTTTTTGTTCACTCTCCCCCAACAGTGCACAGAGAACTGATTTGATGTACCGGATTACGTTACAACACCGCAGCACGGGTGCAGTGAGTTGTGGTTGTTTGCTTTTCCCTGCAGGGGGATTTTTTTCCCCCGTTCAGGTGCTCCCCTTTTTACTTACAATGGGAACCACCTTCCCTCGGTGCTGCCGGCAACCTCAACTGCAGTTTCGAGTTCCGCGCCAAATCTAATCCGTCTTCTTTTC
>JXXA01017302.1:0-10887 GCA_000956255.1 Anopheles punctulatus
CCCCACCCGTTACGCCACTTTCCGAACCAAGCGCGTCAGCAGGGTTCGTGTCGTCGCTAAGCAACACACTAGACAGTCGAGAAGATAGTCCGAACAAATCGAAGCTAGCCAACGTCATCGATCTGAAGCAAAACCGTACCCAACCACCATTGCCTCCTTCGATTGTGACAACGCCAGCATCAATAACGCCACCGAAGCCGGCTGAACGGACAGCTTCAGCTCCACCCATTCCAGCGTTGCGTCCAGCTGCCACAGTGCCACCGGTGAAACCTGTTCCGTCTGATGCAACCGAGCAACCTCTTCCCCCCTCCACGCCGACCGTTTCGAGTGCAGCAGCAGCGGCAGCATGCGTACCAAGCTTTCCAACCGCCGACTCCAGCTCCGAGCTGCTCACACCGAACAAAACGAAAAGTCTCACGTTGAAGAAGAAAAACTCGCTGATGTCGAAGCGGCGCAATGTTTCGCTGAAAACGCTCTGCGTCAGTGACATACAGGGCCATCTCTACCGACGGACGAAGGATCGCAGCGGTATGTCGTACTGGGCAAAGTATTACTTCGTGCTGATCGAAACGACGCTGTACGGGTTCCGGAGCAAGGAGGCCCCGAAGGCGAACAGTATGATCTTTCTCACGGGCTTTACAATTACGCTCGCGAAGGAAGTCCATTCGCGCCCGCACGCCTTTAAGGTGTACCATCCGAACAAGACGTTCTACTTCGCAGCCGAAACGCAGGAGGCGCTTGTCCAGTGGATGGAGTACATCAAGCAGGCGACGCTGAAGGGGGCCAACGGGTTGTCGGGGGGTGCGCCCGGCACCACCCCGAACGCTTCGGAGCAACACAACGTACGCGAGCTGTTCTCCGAAACGGACAGCTCGGACGATGAGCTCGGGTTGATGGACAGCTCGATGAAGTTGAATCTTCTCTGCACTCCCTCGCCCCAGATGCCGACGGGAGCCGGAGGCCCCCGGGACGGTATGTCCGCGGACGGTGCAACACCAACGTCTTCGAAATCCGATCGCTATCATCTGAACTTCGGATCGCTAAAAAAGTTCACCAAAATCGGCTCGGATGGAAGTGGTGGAAATGGTGCGGCTGGTTCCGGAAGCACGGGACACACCGGCAACAGCAGTGGCGGTGGGACCGCGTCGAACAGTACCGGGGAGGGTAGTAAATTTTTCGGCTTCTTTTCCTCCCACCGGAGCGTGGAGAAGAGCAACTCGAGCGAGATGCCCGTACCAACGTCACAGTTCAAGAGCTACCGGAAGGTGCCGGGTGCCGGTGGGGGACTCCAGATCGGGACCGCTTCCGTCTCAACGGAAGTGTTTCCGATGCTGAATGCAACGACCGACGGGACAGCCGGAACCGTGGGTGGTGGAAATTTGCGTGCCAGTAATCTTTCGCTCGCATCCGGAGCGGGTGACAAACCGACTGCACCAGCCGTTCCACAACCACCACCGAGGGCCGTAACTCCCCCGACCCCACCGGTTATCATCCGTGAGCCACCGATGACGCCAACTATTAGCGAAGCGGCGGAGCTGCTGAATCGGGCGCGCAAAACGAAGCGTATCTCGCCGCACAACTACATTCACGCCTCAAACCCGAACCTGGTGGAGTTTGACTTCCAGACGTCGAAAGCGATGGACTTTTCCGTGCCAAAGATACACGCGGCCAACACGTGGGACCCGAGCACCCACTCGCACAACAATCTGCAGTCGATGATCACGCTCAAGGATCTGATGCTGCAGAAGCAGGCGGAGGAAGCGCAGGATATGTACAATAAGCGGGTCTGCTTGGGCGTGGAGAAGCTGGACGATCGTAAGGCACGGTTGGCAGCGGGAGCCGCAGCAAGTACGGAGCAAATGCAGCCACCACAGCAGACGAATGCTGCTCCGGCCATACCGGAGTCGGTGAACAAGATCCAGCGTCGGCAGCTTCCGATCACACCGGACTACGCGCAAAGCTTCAAATTGGACGATGAGGACATTCTGTACACGCGCAGCAAGGAAGGACAGAAGCTGCGTGATTTTGGCTACGAAATGATCTCCGGCGATGATCCGTTCGATCAGCGTAGCAACAAGTCGTCTGGTGCGAGTGGTAACGGTGGCGGTAACGCTAGTAACGCTAGTAACACTGGTTCAGGAACAAACGGTGGAACAAATGGCATTAGCAGCAGTGGCGGTGGTTCCATCAAGAAGAAAACGTTCAACTGGATCAACCCGGATCGGAGGGGAGATTCTTCGACGCACGATTCTTCTGCTGCCTCACTAGCCATCGGTTCCGCACCCAGTTCCTCTTCACTGTTTGCTGGTGGCGCTTCCGGTAGTTCCGGCACCGGTGGTGGTGGAGGCCTAGCGACTTCGCTCTCGCTCCGGGATAGCTTCAAGCGCACCAAAAACAAAGCCGTTATCGCCCGGCTGGATAACATTAAGGCGAGCAGCGAGAAACTGTTCCAGTTCAAGCAATCGAGCAGCTCGGCCGGTGGCTCGGGAGCGAGTAGCAATAATGATAAGGAATCGCTCAAAACGAAACAACTCGATAAAGTGGCAGCACCAGGAGCGGCGATGAACGTGAATCTGAAGCATCAACCGTCACAGCAGCACCAGCACCAATCACAGCACCCGCTGACACCGTTTGCCAGCATCGTCGGTGGGTTGGGCGGTAAAAAGAATAATAACGAACTGCATGCCGTCCTGGAGCAGCATTCGGCTCTGCTGTTCGGTGTAGCGGCGAGTGGCAGTGGAGCGACTGCCGGTGGCGCATCGTCCACCTTTGTTAGTGGGATTAAAAAATCCAACACGTGCAATAGTTCGTCGGATTTTAAGGAAAATTCGAGCAAGCTGCAAAATATGAGGAAAAATTCCGCCCCCGAGCGAGGAGTTAGTGGCGGCGGCGGTGGTGGTGGTAGTGGTGGTGGGACTGGTCCAGGTGGTGGAGCAGCTGGTACGTCATACTTCACAAAGCTTAGCTTCGGTTCGACCAAGACGGCCAAGGAGAAGAAACTGCTCGGTTCGCCAGGATTGCATCGGGCGATCTTTGGCAAAAACCATCACCACAACCACGCCAACGACACTCAACCGACCGTGATCGATCATGAGGTGTTTTCACCGATATCCTACACGAAGGTAAGCGAGCAGGGGAATTCCTAAAAGCCTTTTTTTTCCAATACAAGTACAGTTTAAAATCCAACCAGTCAAATTATCCCAGACACAAACCCAATCAAAGCGTTACATGCGTTACCATGTACGTGCATGACACACTTTTTGTGCTATCTAAGCAGCTTTAAACTTTAATAATCGTTTTCTTTCCGTCCCCTAGGCACCTGCCGCAGCACCTCCATTGGACAGTGCGTCATCCCCAATGGTAAGTGTGCCGATGGCCACCGGCATGGTACCGGTCGGGGTGTCTAACCCCTCCCAACCGATGGTGCCAGCGTCCAGCTCCAGTGCCACTGTGCTGATGCCAAACTACGGCCCGAATCTAGCGGCAGTTTCGCGCAACTCTCCCGACTATCCGAACATGGAGTATCCGCCGGTGTTCGAACCGGAAACGTACTCGTTGAGCGATCCGAACGCGAGCCTTACGTTGCTGAAGCGTCGCCAGAATCATCACCATCATCCGCACCATCACCATCAGAAATGACGACGCGGGAAACGGCTCGCGACAGTTCGTGAACACGAGACGGGCTAAACACGTCATCGTTATCGAATGTTCTAGGCTCTGATAGTTTTGATTAGCGTTAGAATAGTATTATACACGTCGCCATTCTCTGTTGGTTCGAAACCAAACCGCGCACGAATGTAACGAATGTTGTGGTGCAGGCCGACTTGCGCGCGTCTCGAAGGATTTCTCGTAGCCCAAACACAATACGGCAAGGCCATTATGAACAAACACAAATAATATTTAATCGAAACTGATATTGTACGATAAATGATAGAACTGCGTTAGTCGATCGGCGTCTTGTAGCGTTACGATCGGTGCGAGAAGCGAATGATGCTGAGGAGTGAATGGAATAGAGAGAGAGAGAAAGAGAGAGAGAGAGAGAGAGAGAAAAAAAAGAACTACTACAATACTGTTGAAATGTGATTTTAGCACCTATATAGGTATATTTTCGATGTTGATGTGTATTTTCTCCCGTGTATCCCGTAGCGCACTAGATAATCGCATGAGCGTATGTGTTTGTCGAACTTATTCGTAGGTGCGCATGAAATTGAAACGGACGGTGTCTTTAGTATATTTAGACAAAGTTAATGCACCAGCTGCCAATAGCAGTGCAGGTACCAGTAACTTATTAGCTCATGTGTGTAATATAGTGTTTTAAACAAGAAATCTGCAATAGCGTTGCTTGGTTGTGTGCACCATACAGAAGACACCAATCTATTGAGAACGTTCCAATGCAATCAACCTTGCAGCAATCCATCCACACACTGTATCGATGTAGCCGTACATTCCTATTGCTGCTGTGTTGATTTTTGGCTAGTTGCATGAGTAGGTGAATTTTCGCAGCACCACAATACCACCAATACCACTAGTTCCTCCCATATAGGCCAATACAGAACGGTAGTAGCGTGACATGAGTGTTGATCGTTGAGTAGCAACGCGCCATGCGCATGTGTTTGTCTGTAGAGATTGCTAGGATCTGTTTTTTTTTGTGCTGAAGTGAAATGATATAATAAATAGTGCCTTAATGAGTAAGCGAGTTTTGTAAGATATTGAACTCATTCTCCAGATATCACTTTATTAGATTATTTTACTTTTAAGCATCGTATTGAGTAGAATAATTATGTGACTAGAAAAGTCTATGACTCTGCCGTTTTACGGCTTATTTGGATGGTCAGTCCTAGCGAAGGTTTCGAGAATAGATAGTTTTTCATATGACAACTTTCACACATCGGTCCGCACCGTTCGTCCCACCGTTTTGGGCATCCTCACATTGGTAGAATCCTCCAAGTCCTTCGGTTTGTAGTAGTGCGGTGCCACTTCCAGCAGCCATTTGCTTTCGATCGGTATAACGGCGCGCATGAATTCTTTCGTCGTAAACACCAGCTCGTGATAGAGTAGCCAGCGTGGCAGATCTTCAAATAGTGCCGAGTTCGGATGGATCGTGACGGTTTGATTGTGCTTCACCGTCCGGTAGTGACCGCTCTTGGACAGGCGCGCCACGTGATAGAAGTACCCGGATGTGATCGCTTTGCGCATGCCCACCGTATCGCCCGCCCCCGACACCATCTCAATCTCGACGCGCTGCATCAGCGCCACCAACTGATCCCGCACGTCACGCGCTCGTCTCATCGACCGGTACTGAATAAAGTTTTCGTAGCACCACTGCGTACTGTAATCCGCCTCGACCCACTGGTTGTACACCTGCAGCAGGCTCAGATGATCACCCTCCCGGTGGTCAAAGTTTTTCCGTGCCGTATCGGCGTGTATGATCTTATCCTTCGGGCGGTAAAAAATGGCCCCATTCACGGACAGCATGGCGGCGATGGTTACCGCCTCCTCCGAGCATCGATACTTCTCGCTGCCCAGCAGCATCTTCGCCATCATCGGATCAACCGGAAACTCTGCCATCCGACGGCCGAGTCGCGTCAGCTCGCCGTGGTGGTTTAGCGCACCGAGCGCGTACAGCTGTTCCAGTGCCATTATGAGCATCTCCTGCGGTGGTGGATCGAGAAAGTCAAACTTCAGCAGATCGTTTATGCCGAGCGCTTTCAGCATCAGCACCGCGTTGCCCAGGTTGATGCGTTGAATCTCCGGTACGGTGTTTTCCTCCAGCTCATTCTCGTACGCCCAGGCAGTGTACAGACGAAAACACTTGCCAGGCGCAACGCGACCGGCACGGCCCGCTCTCTGGTTTGCTGAAGCTTTCGAAATCGGCACTACGAGCAGTGTTTCCATGCCGGTTCGAGAGTTGAAATTGTTCTGCTTCGCAAACCCCGGATCGATCACGTAGATGATGTTGTCGATTGTTAACGACGTTTCGGCAATGTTCGTCGCAAGGACCACCTTCCGCGCGTTGGGCGGAGTTGGTTCGAAAATTTTGGCCTGCATATCCGAGGGCAGATTGGCGTAGATGGGTAAAATGAGCAGTTCCCTCACCTTCGATCCGAGTCGTTTCATGCGCTCTTGTAACATTTCTTGGCATGTTTCGATCTCTTCCTGACCTATGCAAAGAAAAATGTCGAGTGAGACTTCTATTGAAAATTGTGCTGGGATGACGAGCACATTTGTCACAAAAATCATTTTTATACATTTACCTACCAGTTAAAAATACCAATATATCTCCCAGTGGTTGTGTCGCGTGTATTTGGAGCACGGTAATAACGCACGCATCGATATAATCAGCCTCCGGTGCTTTTGTGTAAAATATATCAACCTGTACGCAAGAGATTAATGTTATTCAATAATCGTTTTAAGTGTTTTCAAATTTAAAAGCGACAAGCCAGACTGTCCTGATGACTTACCGAGTAACGCCGCCCTGGAATCCGGAACGTGGGAGCGTTGTCAAAAAATTGACTAAATTTCTCCACATCCAGCGTTGCGCTCGAGATGAGCAGCTTCAAGTCCTTACGAAAACGGGCTACATCTTTCACCAACCCGAACAGTATATCCGTATGCAGCGTACGTTCGTGCGCCTCGTCGATAATCATCACGCTGTACGATGCTAGGTCCGGTTCGGAAAGAAACTCCCGGTGAAGCGTACCATCGGTCATGTACTTGATGACGGTTCGCTCTGAGGTGTTATCCTCAAACCGAATGCTGTATCCCACCTCGTTGCCCAGTTTCACGTTCATTTCATCGGCAACGCGTGCCGCAACCGACATGGCCGCCACACGGCGTGGTTGTGTGCACCCGATCTTCTTGCCCTCGTTCGTGAACCCGGCCTGGTAGAGATACTGCGGGATTTGCGTCGTCTTGCCTGAGCCCGTTTCACCTTCGACGATGAGAATCTGGTGGTCTTTGATGGCCTGAATCAGATCCTCCTTGTAGTTGTAAATGGGAAGCGATTTTTGCGTTTCCTCTATGGTTAGCTTTTTCTTCTCCCTCTCGGTGAGTTCCGGTTTGCGGTTCGGCTCTTTCGTACCGTCCATCTTGAAAACTTCGACGAAATTGATCTGCTCCTCGAGCACCAGATCGTACTCTTCCTGTTGCACTGTCCTCGCATCCTTCGCACCGAACTGGTACGTGGCCGAGGCAAGTCGTTCCGCTTCCCATTTCTTTTGCTCTGAGTGTGGCATCCGCTCTCGTTCGTCCACCTCCACGTACGCCTCTGTTTCGCCCTTCTTGACATCCTTCGGCATATGGTAGCGCTGAACGCGCTCCAACTCGCGTGCTTTGTCATGTTCTTGGGCTATTTGCAGCAGTTGTTTCTTGTGCGCACGATCCTGGCGCTCGCGTTCAGTTATCTCCGCCTCGGGAAACAGATACTCGTCATCCCGGATGTCGGCCTCGAGTTCCACAACTTTGTCATCCTTGCGTTTCTCCAGATATTTGCGGCGGGAGTCAACGCGGAGCTTGGGAATCAATTTGTCTTTGTCCTCCAATTCGAGCTTCAGTCGTTTGGCGGCTTCCGCGTAGGCTTGGCTTGAGGATGATGTTGCCACATTGCGCGTTCGTGCATTGTCCCGCTGCTTGAGACGCTCTGCAAATTCGTCTCGCGCTTTGAGATCACGGCACCGCGCATCTTCCTCACTATCTGGGCTGCTTTCATCTGATGGAGGTGGAACAATTGCGCGTTTTGTAGAACGGTTACTCATGTTTTATCTTCTTTGGCTTTCAGTACCGTGAAATGGGATTCGGTCTCCAAGGATTGTTAAATACGCGGTGCTCTTGAACCGCACTCAAAGACTTAACCTGGATATTGTTGAACGACTCACCTAGCAACAGATAGTCCTTGACCTATAAGGGTTGCTTCCACTTTTCTACATTTAGCACGGTACAACACGCCTGCACGTGTAAATGAACGAGGTGATTTTATATCCTAGGCACTGGTGACCGAGCAAGGTATAGCTAAGGATCTCCCGGCATGAGACTCTCCCATTTTCCAAGGCTTTCGGCAAGGGGCGAAAAAACTGCAAGCAAAAGACGTTTGTCCAGAAACAGTCTGTTGACTGAATAATGTAAACAAATAAATCAAATCAAACTTAAAAATGACAGCAGATTGTGCTAAAAAAAAATATTTAGTCCCCATGTCCAAAACATCTTCGGAGCGCTGGGTATATCAGAGGCGAAACGAGCAATTTTTTATTGTTTGAAACACACACGGTTTGAGATTTTTCAAAAGAATGCCCGACCTATTGCTGATATGCCTTATAATCGTTATTTTCAAACCATCCGTTTGGGCAGTCGAAGTCCCTTGGTGAACCGTCGTTGTTTGGTCATGTCCGCGGCGGCTATCCCCACCTCTTTCTGAGCTCACGGTGGAATCCGACTCTCCAAGACTGTAGAGGCTGGGTTCGCTCGAGGCACAAGTTGTGACAGTTTGACTGTTTTCTGACAGTTTTGACAGCATCGAGTGTTCTTGTTGTTGTTGGACACCGTACGTCATCATCGATAGCAAATTTAATTCACTGGAAAAAACTTTTTTCTTCGTTCCGTCGCGGTGGGTGTCCTCCTGATTTTCACCGAAGTAGCTCTCCGCTCCGCCGTGCGTGAATATTCTGGTGTGTATTTGTGTGCCGTCGCGTATCACGCCTTGAAGATCCCATAAAAGTGAAGCTCAATGCTCAAGCGTTCAGCGGTGTACATCGCGCTAGGGTGGAAAATTCGACACGACACACGCACCCGTGCCGATTCGGGTGAGAAGGTGTTCTCAAGTATCTCAACGGGGCTGGGTCGCGCTTGGATTTTCTGCTTTTGTGCGGAACAGTGTGTGTCGCACCTTTTTTAGGGGTCGGTTTCGTTCGTCGGGAGCTAGTTTGGAAAGTGAAAGATGTGCTTCTTCCGTGTCGTCGGTCCGTCCTAATCTCCGCTCCGCTACGGAGCGAGCAAGTGTGATTGTGTGTGAAAATGGTAACGGTGTCCCACCCTGCTACTGCTGGTCACTAATGCCACACAGCGTTGACAAATGGGAAAATTGCAGTCCGACAACGAGTAGAAATCAACGCTTCCTCGATTTGCATTCCATGTCTGCTGGTGTGGTAGGGCGACCACAACCACGGTGTCCCGTGTGATTCATTCCAAATTGTGCACGCTCGGTAAATGTGGTGTGTGTGTGTGTGTGTGTGTGTATATATAAGTGTGTGGTAGTGCGCGAGTGCTTGTGGCTTCAAAAGCATAGGATGGAAGGCAACATCGAAACGGGGCCAACATAATTTGCAACCTGTGTGTCTCGATCATGTCACAACACCTCTGGAACGTGACGTTGGCTTCTTTGGCTTCTTCTTGTGAGCATCTGTTCCGTCATTTCGTGTCATTTAGTATCACGAAAATCTGCGCGGATAAACGCGATCTCTGCAGAATGGAACAAAAACACGGCTGTTTTTCGACAATGAAGGAAAAGTTAGGTGTGTCTCGTAAGTGTTGTCGTTGGTGTGAGTACACCACACATACATGTACACACGTCTTTTGGCTTGTCGCCGTCATCCGTGTTTGATGTAACGACACGCGGTGTGGAGGAAAATATCGAGCGGAAAACTTATTGATTTCCCTTGCGTTTCATTCGCAAGTCCGCTAAGGGGAAGGGGAAAGCGGCGCTGGCCACCCTTACAGGTAGGAGTGTACCATACCGCACCCCTCCCGCAACTAATTCGCATAAGAAAACCAATAAGGTACAAAACAGTACGCTGCTACCAGCACCACCGACGTAACAGACCCGCTTCGGCTTCGGTTTGGTTTTCGCTTTTCCGGCTAGTGTCCGTGCGACGGATGGAAAGCGCTAGTGTGTACCGTCGCCGCGCCGCCACTGATAACCACCAACGTGCTGGGAACGAGGAAAAGCGATACCAGTGGAGCGTGTAAGAAAATCCTCCTGCAGTCGGTCCATGGCGAGCAGCCAACAGCAACAGCAAACAGAAAGTTACATTTGCTTACGATAATTTACAGTGGGGTGCTTTGGGTGGAAAACCGTACACCCGCGAAAATCGCTATATGTTTGTGAGCTAGGAGAAACTAATTTTTATTCTCTCACATGGTTTTGTTCTTTGGTTGACATGATTGAAAACTGTGTTTTTACTTTCAATCGGTCATCTGTCAACTGGATTTGGTAGTGACGTTTCATGGGCTGTGGATGGGAGAAAAACATAAAAATTGTGCAAAAAAGTTCGATAGCTTTCGTTCCGTTGCCGGGAGCGACCGAGATATCCGATGAGCATGAGAATTCACATCTGTTCCTCTTCTTAGCTTGCTACGAGTTTCACGTTATCAATTCATTTATTTCGTGAAAACTAATGAATGAAGGTTCATTTTGAACAACCTTCTAATTGTTTTTTAAAATTATTTTTGCGCTGTAACGAATATCCCTCTTCCATTTTTTCGTATTGCTTTACAGAGTGTAACAATAGTAGCCTGTTGTGTAGAATCGTTGTGTAAAAAGTAGAAAAAGGTAAAACCTCCACACTCTATCAATCCTAGCATCCACGGAATTAGTTATTTCCGAACCGTGCATTCGTGAATTTAAGTGCTTCAAGTGTAAAAAGTGTAACGTGAAAGTAGCATCGAAATCACCTCGTTTTGAAAGTTGTTCGATAGAGCTTATAACTAGCTGACGAATGTAAAACCAAAATCGAAAAGAATCAGGAATGTGATGCTGTACATCGATTGTGCAAACAAAACCGAAGTTCCCGCATCGATCCATAGCTCGCGATTGTGTGTGTTTGTGTAATCTGTGGGTGGATTAACCTCTCCCCACACAGCTTGTCTTCCGACCACAACATCACCTTTACCAGCGGC
>JXXA01017303.1:0-12702 GCA_000956255.1 Anopheles punctulatus
TCATCATATTGCTTTGGGAATGTTTCTAACACCCGCTAACTCTAACCTCACAGATACCTGGGGTTCATCGTGGGCATCTTCCGGAGGTGGCAGCAACCTGTGGACCCCACTGGACGGCCCAACCGAACGAGGCACTCCATCGAATTTGAACTCCTTCCTGCCGGAAAACCTACTCGTGGGCGAGCTTAACTAAACGACGACCAAACCCAAGAGCATCATCCACCGTAGGCCGACGGCGTAATATTGGTGCGTTCGATCTGTCGTCAGCCAATTGCTCGTGCACAAATCCATTTTTTGGGGGATTTTAGTGGTAAGTTTTTGGTTGCGAGCAAAAAGATGCAAAAAACGGCAGGATCCTAAAGCGCAAGGAAGCTAAGACTATAGTTTGTAAGACAAAAAAAAAACAACATTGTGATGCGCTCGAAGAAGCGACCTCCCCCACCTCGATCCCACTTTCAAAACTGGGTGGTTGTGCTGAAAACAATCCTCTCGCGTTCGAATGAAAGGGAGAAACGTTTGTGGTACACATCGAACGGCGGCAAACCCGATGCAGTGTGCCGCAAAATAAAACGCTTACAGGTAGTAGTACTCCAGGAAATGTTGAGTCGGTGGTACAAATGGGTTTTTGTTTGTTAGTTTATTTTAATATTTTACTCGGTCGCTTTTTACGGCAGTTAGCGGAAGTGCAATGGTTCCCCGACTAATCGTGCAGTGCGTCCGGTACCAATCTACCAGCGTACGCTGGATAAATATTAACTTATCAGGAGGCGCATGCGCCATTTAGAGCGTGCGAAGGCATTCGATACCAGAGATACTTTACGATCCTATAAGTAATACAATAGATGCTATTGGTGGTTTGCATTAGCGGTTTTGCAGTAGAACTGCATTCTGTATAAAACAAAACCGCTTTTCGCAAAAAAAAACAAAAACAAAAACAACCTACCTGAGTACGGGCGGCGGTAGCGAATATGATGATTATGTATACTTTAAGGAAACCTATGAACCTGTTAGTTTACACCGAAGTTCACTAGTAGTAGGAATGATATATAATCTAGCCACAATTCCACCTTTAACAAAAAGAGGAAAGTATGATCATTGCCACAACATCCTATCTACTTCGGAGAAGAAATGGATTATTTGCAATGCGAGCTCTACTTCCAGAGAATTATTTATTTGTTACTGTTTGTTTGAATATGGTTTTATGTTTTGATATATTTAAGAAATGGTATTGCGCATCGAAATAATGGGGCCGTCTTTACCTCGACGTACAATAACATCCACAAACGTTTAGATGCACAACAAAAGCAAGTCATACACGAATAAATCATGCACTTGCGTCCACTTCGATGTGTCGATGCAGTGTGTGAAACAGGGAACAATATACTAGGGGCTATATACTACATGCGACAAAGTGCAGAGAAGCATCGATAAGCACAATTCTCGGGTTGTTGGCGTATCAGTTCCGCCCTTCGGAGCAACAATCATCTTCTCATTGCACAATCAAAAATCGAAACTCGACTCGGAATACAGACGCTTGACGGCGGGCATACTTGAAGGCCTGATCAATGCCTGATCGATGCCCCCGTGAAGGTTAAAATACGAAAATAATGGCACCAAAAGCAACAACAAAAAAGGGAAGGATTTCCGCAAGACAAATTTTAGACAAAAATGACATTCAAATGACTGCTGTATTCCATTTCATACGCCTACTTTGCTTTCGTATTTTGTTCCCGTGCCGACGGCAGACCAGCAGTAGCAGTACAAGGAAGAGAATCGAACTAAAAATCGTTACATGATGCTGATGCTCGAGTGTAACGATATCGGTTCAGGTGCTATCGCCCACGGGGCTGGTGGTGTGGCATTCAGTGTAGACATTAATGTTTTAAGGGGATGGTTGTGATTTTCTAATCCGTGTTTATTACCTTTGCATGGAGCGGAGGATCATAGTGTGCGAGAGAATCCTATCTATTTATGTGTAAGCAAGCAGCACTAGCTGCTATCCGTGTTTTGTTTTGCATATCAGTCAGCGTGGAACGAAATTTAAATTTTATCTGCACATACTTTTTCATTAAGGCTGTTTGTTTTTTTCTTTCTCCTATTTATGTGTATTGTTATTGCAATATCATTTCAAACTATTCAAACTTTATTACATTCCAGTAACTTTTTTGTTTATTTCGTACAGTAATGTTTTGTTTTTTTTTTAATTTAAATTGTTTTGTTATGCGTATTAAAACGCAACGCTTAGGGGACTGTGTTGATTTAGGTGTGTGTTGTGCATGTGTTTAAACAATGTTTCTAACGCACACACAAGCGAAGTTTTCGTGGGGGAGACGCTCCAAGCAACGATACTATCGATTATGGGCGGAATAATAGTATTATACGCACAGACATGGTACTGTGAGTCGAACACAAGAAAAAAAAATACTAGTGCAATAGAATATGATGCTTCAGTAATCATCATCTTACTCATTTCGCGTAAGCTAATCTTGAAAGCAATATTTCTCAGTAGAACGTCGCAGCAAACGTCGCGCAAAAGCAGAAAGACATTTATCTAGTTGATAGTGGGACGCGCACGGTATGTTGTACGGATGTGCAGTGCAATTTTTCTTAAGTTTCTCGTTGCAATGGCAAACGTTTGCCGCTGGCGTAGAGTCACACTGACGCATTAGACGCAACAACGGTTGAAAAGTGCGCTGGGGTATAACTGTCGATTGTTTTCACCGCCCAATGCTTATTAGTGTATACTTTCCATTATCACTTCCACACTGGGCCTTTTGGGTGAAATGATGGTTAGAATGGTGGAAGTGTTCTCATGAAGCATATTGGTTAAACATGTGATAACTTAAACAAAACAAAAAAAACACACACACAAACAAAAACGTAACAATGCTTGGTTAAACCAAACACTCGAATAGCCTTCATATGTATAATTATTGAACAAATAAAAAAAAAAACATAAAAACTAACAAAAAAAAAACGAACATGAAAACGTTGGGAGCATTTAAACCAAAATGGGAATGCAAACACAATCGAATTAGTAGTGACCTACTGAGAGCGCCAATGTTAATCAATTGCAGCTCATAGTTCAGTTATTATTAATGGCGCAGAATTCATTTTCTCTCTCTTGTTTTTATCGTGCTTTACATGAGACGCACTCATATGAAGTGACATATTTTTGGAATATGTAGCATTTTCATATCTATATTTTGAATCGCAACTATCGGGGTTACTGTTGCGTTGCGGCAGACACAAATCTAATTTAAATTACAATTCCCGCATTGCCGTTGGTGGTGGAACCGCCACACAGTGTGATGACTGTGTCGTTAGTTACCTGACACAGTGACGATGGGATGATATAATTATGTGATTTAATAACGGATAAATCAGCTTCCCATTTCACAACATCGCCGATCCTTCGATGTAAGTGGCATGGAAGCAAACCTATGAGACTATGAAACCTCTCATATACGAATAATATGTACAAATGGTTTAGCAATGTATCGTGAACCGCGTTATAGCAAAACAACAAAACACACTGTACCGGTGATGTAAATGATACCTAATTGTCGTGCAAGTTTCACGTGCATGTGACACGGTAGATATTTTATCGATAATTTAGACGAATGTTTAGCGTACACACAACACCGCGCTGTGGTTTAGTACGAACGCTTTGTCGATTGTGTAAGCTTATTATGAAAACGATATCAAAATGTGTCTGTGTGTGTTGTGGGTTGGATGAACAGTGAACGAAACGTGGCGGAATTTTACCTTGCTGCCGTGAAGGGTATGCAGAACAGAACATGTAGGCAGAATTCGAGCACACATTACGTACTTTAATGTGTAAAAAAATAGTATATTTTAGTATTAAATCACATAACGACCTGAGCAAAGGGTGTAGGGCGTATGCAATGAAACAGAAAGATTCTATTTATACGACAGACACCATTATCAGAAGTAAATCAAACACATTCGCTGCACTCGTACAACAACATACAAGGAAATGTGTGCATTGGACTTACTTATACCCATTGCCATCGCCGGTTCCCGAGACCGGGGGTGTGGATTTTTAAAAAATAAGATTTATGACATTTGTGCAACAACATTGGTTCGATCCGTCGGTCGGTGGAGGAGTGGGGAATCTTTATATATCATACGGGACGTAGAATTTAAAACACTACATAACGCATATTTAATTAAAACAATCACAATTAGACAAATTGAAACACAAGAGACAGTCGAGTGTGGGTGGTTTCGAAATCTCAAATTGCGTCCTGCAATCGATTTTCGTTCATTCTTTTTTCATGACGCGGTGTTTGTAACTACATTTTACTTGTTTATTACTTGCATCTCAATGTTGATACGGTTCGCTTGGTATCGGGCGGAAGGGCAAAGGCCGATAATCGCGCGCCTGTGCGCGCTGTGCGCTCTAAATTTTAACATTCTCCTGGAATGTCCATCAAGAGCCTTCATGTGTGCTCTGCGTGCAGTGATGCGCCGTGAAAATGTGAATTTCTAGTAGATTTAGGATTAATGACAACATGATCAAACACAGTGCAGAAAGACGTATAGTAAAAAAAAAACAAACAAAGGTTTTAGGTTTTAGGAGACGCCAGAAGGAGACATCATTATGACAATATACATTTGAAACTACTGAATTCTGAGCATAAGAAGGGTGAAACGAGTAGAAGTTGAAGGTCGTGAACGCATTAGCCATCATCAACGGACTGAAGGAGAACCTGTACAAGCTACCAAAAACGTATCAGCCTCAACTCTACTCTAGTGTTTACAATTTACACTCGATTCGTGGGGTTTGTGTGTGTGTGTATGTTAGTATTGGTTAGCGTATTTATTTCGGATCTCGGAGCATCATCCACTCATCCACACTTAAACGACTGTTAATTTCTCAGTGTACCATGTGCTCTAACGATCCAATATCAAAGCTACCTGATAATGTGGATGTGCATAATCAGACCAGACCCGAGCCGGAATTAGAACCTACCGGCTGCAAAACGACTACCTACTTACTTGCAACGATCGTGGCCGCACCAGTGAACGAACGATTGTTTCCTAAGCAGCAGCCGCGCACATTCACGCAGGATGTCCACTCTAGTCACACCAGCGAACTTTGCTGGCTCGCGAAAGCACGAACCAGACTACAAAAACAACGCCAAAATTTTGAACTATCACATTTAGGACGCACTCTCAATGTCATACGCTTAGTGCAGACGATGTTAGCTAAAACAAAACAAACAAACAAAATAAAGACAAAGAGGGAGATAACAAAACAAAAATCCAAACAAACGTGTAAGCTAAATACAATGTTCTCGTGTTCCTTGTTCTTTCCAAAAAGAAGGGTAAAATGAAATCATCCTCCCTTGATCCATATTCGACTGGGGACAGAAAAACCTATACTAAGTGTACTTTTTTCCTCATCTCATCTACTCTCTAAGTGTGAACTCACGTAGCCGAGTACCGAGTATAATAACCCGTTTCGGCACTAAGCACCCTGTCTATACGTTGTTTGCCATGGTAATGTCGCGCGCACCTTCTGCCCGCACGCTGATGATCGGGAGGGAAATCCGTTCCAGTTTGCTAGCATTTATGTTTTTACTACGTGCGTACGAGCAAAGACTACGACATGATAAGCCACTCGCAAAGAGAAGATCGAAATCGAAATAATCAATGCAAAGGTGCTCTTTCTAGTGTTAAACATATAAATGTAGGATTGAAATAGGGGGGAAATCGACAGAAGCGATAGACGCGACCACCGGTACGAAGTGGAAGCATATACATATACATAAGATTGTTCAATAATACTGTACCGCTGGCAAAAAGGCCGGCCAGCATGTGCACAACTTAATGCAACAGTTAGAGTTAAGTGAAATGAAATGATTGCAAGTCACAGAATCGATTTACCGATGGCAAACCGATTGATAACCAATGCATTCTGCAACCGACGGGCGACTTGCACTGGGTAGGTGTGTTTGTGTGGGTGAGAGCGTAAAACCATACCATAAATGTATTTTAAATGAGATATTGACATACAAATGCTGATAACCGAATCTGCCCATCGTACATATAAGAAAATTAATTGCGCAATTACATGTGTAAGATGTTACAGTACACAAACTGCTGTTTACAGTGTGATCGTACACACGATCGTGGGGCCCGCAACCTGGAACGACGGTGTTTTCCAAACAAACACGTTGCGATACATACAATACATGCCATGGAACTCCAAAAAGAAAAGCACACACAACAAAAAAACATGATAAAAAAGGAAAATTATCCAATTTAAACTTAGTGATGTTTTACAGCTTAAGTGTAACGGTTGAAAACAACAATATAGAGATTTTATCATTGTCATCAGTGACCCAATCGACTGTAAAATGCAGCTAGCACTGGCACAATGAAGGCCTAAGACGTGTGTGAAGAAGGTGCAAGCTACATATAGCGTGAAACAACATGCAAACAAAACAATGACCAAAACATTCTATTCGCGGATATGAGATGAGGTGCATTTCGCCAAACAATTAATGACTCCTTCTCCCTTTCCCACTAGCTAACTTATGGGTTTTAACGTTGCGTGGTGAAAACCAACACCCGGAAACGTAATAGAATAATGAACCAGGATTAAGAATAGGAAAGGAGAAAACCAACTTATGAGACATGACTAATGTGTAGGATAAATGTACGCTACAAATACCCAACAACACGTAAGAGGCTAATGTAAGCAACATGAATTTAGGACAAAATGCATTATTACGCATACGCCCAAACGAAACCTATGCGAAATGTTGCAACTGAATTTAAGACGGATATGACGGCGACGAGATTGATTGCAGACCAACTGCACGCAGTGAGTTTTGAGGAGATTACATTCTTCAGGCGGGATTCCAAATAGGCTGTGCTGTGTTGGTGTGTGTGTGTGTGTAAGTGCTGAGAGTAAACGTGCGCGCACGCACTCGTGCTCCTTTAGTCAACAACAATTATGTTGATAGCAAATGTCACTTATTAACCACACGTTTTGGCAAACATTTTGATGTCACATAAATCGCCAAACGCATTGTTGTAATGTTCTTGTTCGGTTCGTTGTCAGAATGAGACCCCTTTATTTTTCACTTCATTTTACATTACATTAGGAGGTTGAGGAACGTGGAGTCAGCCTGGGCACTGCATCGTGGGAACACCTTCATCGCTGTCGATGTCGTTCCTCCCGCATCTTCTTTCTCTTCAAGAAGAAGTTTCTCCACTCCTGTTGTGATAGGTGAATCTGCCATCTTATATCTCTGCGCTCCGGACTTGCTGTGTGCAACTAGGTTCCTGAGCATGTTTCCAATATTGAATATAGCGCGAGACTCCTGAGTCTTCAGTTTCTTAAGAGAGTCTATTGCTTCAGTTACTCCTTTTGAATCAATGTAGTTAACAATCCCAAACTGTGACCTGTCAAATAACCACCAACAGTCCTTTATTCTCCAGATGGCGTAGTTATTCACCTGTGTTATCACGTCATGTACCTTCGGATCTATTGCCCAAGTGGGAACGACCTTATTTGGACAGGACACAGGAACAAACTGTGAACCTACGTTGAAAGTCAGCTTCATCAATCATCCTCGTGTTGACTCCTGTTCCTCCCTCTTGATCTTCCATGGCTGCTGATGGCTGGGCTACCTATTCTGACTCTTCTTTGTCCTCCTTAGATCGCCGCCTTTAGCATCGCCATCCTCTTTAGTATAGCTTTTGAAATTGTCTCTATGAGTCCGGATCCTACGCACAACTCTATAAAGTGCTTTGCGTTGTGTTGCATTGACATGCTACATTGTGAAAGCCATACGTTAGTGGATGCGTTGCATATTCGCTGACGTTTGTGATCGATATGAGATGTGTAAAACCTGTGTGCTTGCTCTTTAACTAGGTGTAACCGATCCAGTCTTAGTGTGTGCGTGTGTAGTCTTTGTGAGCTTTTCCCTTCCCATGGAATGTGTGTAGCTAACGAATGTCTACGTATCTTTCAAACGAAACGTATTTTGCCCCGTAACCGTACCATTTACTCTCACTTCATGTCTCGCAAAGCGCAAGAAGCGAATGTTTTCCCTGCTGCCGGTGCTAGATGTACGAAGAACGGGGGCGAGTTTCACTGTGTATGCTTAGCGAACGTGTGTATTCTGATGCTTGACGTACTTACTCACGCATAAGTAAAAGCGATAATCAAAGCGTCCGGGCGGGAGGCCTGGGCATCAGTCAAACAAGGACACCACCGATTGTGGTGACATTATGCAGTGTCTTTCATATGATAGGGCGTGTTTCGTTCCGCTCAGTTTGGGATTTGTTTCAGTGGTTGAAAACTTGACAGTTTCACACTCGGAAGGCGATGCAGAGATTTTGTGCAATATTTTTTAGTTCACCGTGCAACGAGCCGAGCGGAGGGGAGCGGCTAGTTATTTATTCCGCACAGGGTTAAGTTAATGTTAGCGAAGAAGAATTGTACCACTTTACGGGTCTATTATGTGATGATAAACAAATGACCTACCACCACCGCTGGCGCATTGTTTGCCGGGTAGCGGCAGGAGAATGCTTAAGTAACACTTTAGTTGAACAACGGCGGGACGATGGGACGTTCGCAGTCTTCCAGACGAATGCGTTCGCATGTTTGGTATTAGTTTGATTTTTAATTTGGTAAAGGTACATGGCTTAGAGCTGGGTGTTTTCAGTAGAGATATTTCCTTAACCTTCAATACGGAAAATAATTACCACATGTTTAAGCCAATGGTGATGGGATCGTGGAGATGTGTCGTGATCGTACTCGACGCGTGGTACACGCTTTATGGAAGCAACTTACGCAGTAGAATCAAACAATAAAAGTAAATTGTATCTGGGTTTGAATTGGCGCCAACATTGGAGTCCCGTCAGAGCGTGATTGATGGGGCCGCGAAGATGGTCCCGCGTCGTACATTAAACATATATTTTAACAAGACAGACAGTGCCTTAAAAACTGCCACACGCGAGCGACGGGGCGATGCTCTGGCGAGCTGCGTTTGAGAGTAAGGGTTTTTAGTAGTTTGTACCACAAAGGCATACCAATTGGCGCACGCAAAATCCACCAGAGCTTACAGTGTTAACCGACCTGTAGAGTGATAGGAACGTTTCCGTTGTAGTGGCGAAGGAATGTTTGCGTTTTCAATGTCCAATGTCCTTCCCGTAGATGATCGCGTTCAACCAAATTAGGCAAATCAAAACCCCCTATCTAAAAGTGCGATGAATTAACGAAAGGGAAACAGATGTGAAGCGTATTTGATCAACGAGTGTGTTGGCGTGTGTGTGTCTTCTATCGTGATCGTAATTATGGTAGCTATGTCGAATGTCTTTAGCAGAGACGCACTTTATGTATCATCCTTGAAAGGTGCGCATGTGAAATGTTCTTACAAAATAGTAGTGCAATTTGATGAACAATTAGTATTGTGTGGAGGAAGTCTCCTGTGAAAGCGTGTAAAATTACCGTAAAATATGTTTATTCCTTAGCGCTTTTTCCCTTTTTAAGATCGTTTAACGAAAGTTTATTTCGGTAACGTTGGGGTTGCACAGTGCGTGCACGCGTGGATAGTTGCAAAAACGGAACGATCTTCCGGAAGAACGATTGGACCGCGATAACAGACACAAGTAGAAACCGCAAAAAAAACCACTGTTCGAATGAAAACGACAGCTTTCACGAGAAAACATAGAACGAGAGCAATAAACCCGAACAAAGCAAGAACACCAGTGTATCGTGCGAAAAATGAAACGAAATCTAACAATGCAGCCATCTTGAATGTGATTTATGTTCCTTGACGTAGCAGGCGGTGATAGAAAACCCAAGACAAAGGTACCAATAAATACTACACCGAGACGCCCATTTAGAGACCATGCATGTTCACGCAACCATTAAAGCCAAAGAAGTCGTAATTAATTAATAAATCTTTTGGAAAACAATCGCACACATACACACACGCAACGGCGCTACGATCGATGGGGAAACAGAGCGGAGAACGAGCGACAGCCGACGTCAGATACATATCATCGTCAAGCAAATCAATCAAAGAACGAGCGAGATTACAGTATTTGTTTCCATCATCACGTTGGGTTGTGCCGGAACGCGAATATCACCGATGGGGAAACGTTTCGCCATCTGCTAGCTTTTCGTAGACGGTATCATTCAGCCAAGCAGCAGTGTGTAGCGTGCCAACGAAACGGAGACTCCAGTCCACATAAACTTTGGCTTCGAGTAGTTCGAGGGTAAACGAAGCCGGATGAGATGTTGTTAGATATCAGATGGGCAATATCGTGTATACGACGAGACACGAGTCTTGCAAAACACTACTTTCAAAAGTACAAATTCTACTTGAATTGATAGCTGATCTTCTAGATGGATTCAGACACAACCACACCCAGACACGTACACAGATCATGTGGAAAAGAAACAGTGTGGAGAACGGTTATCTCCGTCTTCGCTGTACACGAAACTGCATCTAAATCTCTTGTGCCACCAAACAGTTGTGTAACTGAATATCTCCTCTTCCTTCTCTCTTAGTAGCAAAGAAGAAAAAACAAAAACAAAAGGTTAAAACAAGTGTTGCATATAAAATTGCCACTAATACTGTATCGAAGAGCAACACTTTGAAGTACCTGTGAGTGAACGGGACAGCAAATTGGTGGAAGCGAAGGCATACCGAAGACACTCGGAACTAGAGCGCTCCTGTTGGATGGATGCAACACATCATGAAGATTTGCAGAATGATTCAAAGGTGGCTAGTGATTCAGTAAGCTCGCCATCAAAAATAGTTGAATGGATCTGATTCCGAGACACAAAAGGAGAAGAAAAAAACTATAATCAAGCAGAGAAACGAATAAGGGAAGAACGATGCCTGAAGGCAATTGAGAAACTATTTAAAACTGATCGATGCTATAAAAAAGGTGCTAAAAGGCTAACAAACTGAAGCTACAACAGTAAAACACTTATAGATATAATGGTACACTTAAAAGCTGATGAAGCTAAACCACGGAAGGGAGAGTGCGTATTCAAGAGTGCGTCTGCTTTTAATTGTGCATTAATGTGCGTGTCCCCCACCCAGGCGCGGGATGCGAGATGCGGGACATATGGTAAGCAAAGCTATAAACAAACGTAGAAGTTAAGAGGAAAATTATAAATTTAAAAGAAAATTCAGAGCAAATCACACTAACTAGCGTAAGGACAATTATTTACTTAACCTACGGGCAAAACGATGAAAGGGGACGATAGAACAGCGAGTTAAAAACGGTGACGAAAACAAATAATGCAAATGGTTCACTTTTAGCAGTAAGATAAATTTTTCTCTCTCGTTTTTTAAAATGAAATTTAATAAGTAAAGTTTACGCGTAGCGTGTAAGTGTAAACGGATACGTACCAAAATGCGAGGGGTAAAGTAAAGACATGCAGTAAACGAAGATATGAGTTGAAGAGTGGACGATAGACGAAATATTGCCAGACACCACGATTCACTGAATAAAAACTAATCATCATCATCGTATTGTGACAATTTCTAATTGCTATTAGGCTAAATGAATCATGTAACTGATAGGACGTAAAGTGGCACATGAGATGGCGATTTGGAGTAAAAATAAACGAACAAACAATATTGAACAGGGTTTTACAAAACGAGAAGCGAAGGAAACGCACTGCAATCTAAAAGCGGATCAATTATGTAACGTCACAGCAACACATAAAAAGGTACTGAACGCCACAATATGCGAACATTGAAACGTACATATTTAGCAAATCATACTGAACATGCATAACTTGAAACGTTGAAATATGAGTAGGAGAATGAAAAATAAATAAAATAAAACAGATGAAAAAAACCAACCAACCAACCAACCAATGCGGAACAACAACCAAACCAATGAGAGGAGAGACTTTTCTCGGGATTTGGCTGTGCACAAATAACACTTTAAGGCGAGATATGCCGCATGTAGGAAAACCGAAACAGCTGTTCCGGATTAGTGGAAGGAGCAAGGAGAACGATACAATCACTTGCCCTATAAATGAGAGTAAATCCGCACTTCGACCAACACTGTTGTCTACTGGGTGTCGCTTAGTTGTGTACCGGTGTGAGTAGTTGTTAGTGTTCCTGTCCGTGTCCGTGTCTGTGTGTGTGTATGTGTGTGAAACTAGCAAACCAACAAGCTGGCAATGAAACTGACAATTGTGCAACAAAACGACGAAAACCACCTACAAATAAAGAAAAACAAGCAACCGCGTCATGATTTTTCTTCTGCGCGGGTAGCAGCAAAGAAGCAGTATTTTCGTTAAGAAAACGAGATAAGAAAAAAAGGTAGTGAAAAAAGATAATAAAAAAGGGTAATAATACCTCATAAAAAAGAGAAAACTAGACCGTATGAAAATACGAGCATAACAGAACAGACAGTAGTATGGCCAATCTTGTACTATTAGAAATAAATATGGTAACAGGCGGAAATGGCCCGCTCATATAACGAGTGGAAAAGAAAAATGAATCTAATAGAACACAGCGAGCAAAAACGACAAAACCAAGATGGTTCGTGGCTCGATGGTGGTAAGCTGCCTTAACAGTACCAAATTGAGCACGAAAAGCAAATAAAAGTTTCTTTCATTGTATGTGCTGGGTGGGAGGAAAAGGAAGCGGAAGCATACCGAAAAGCGCCTAGCGAGCG
>JXXA01017312.1:0-11029 GCA_000956255.1 Anopheles punctulatus
TTTCATAATAAATAATGCCTTGTACTAAAACACAATTTTGATCTTCACTTTTCATGCGTTACTAAATATGTGGATTTTATTTACACCACTTATTCCATTGCGTCAATTGTCAACACTATCAATACGTTCAGTATTATTTATCAACCTTTAAAATCATGTTAAAATTTCAAATTTCAACACGTGTATCGTATATTACTTTTAAATACGTTCCTTCGTAATTAAAATGGATACGTTATCAATATGTAATGAAAATGGAAAATAATCAAAAACAATGTATTTAAAATTTTTAAGTTGTATCTACTTAAGTTGAACAACAGCGAAATGTATACAAATGAAAACACCAAGGGTACTTTAAACACTCACCCTGGCGCTTCCCCTCCAACCAATTTGAAACTCCTTCTTACTCCTTTTCTAAATAAAAAAAACGCCCCAACGCCTATCCGAAAATAATTAAAATCTCATCGAAAACGAGTCGTTCGCAACGCTTTGGTGAACTAATGTCCCAGTCCATCCAGTCGGCGCCGTGCAGTAGTGAGTGTGCGCGCACCACACCACATCGAATGTAACCAATTACATAGCCACAAACTTGCCTTAGTGCGCCATTTTACATTTTTAACGGCGGCGCATTCAAATTAGGTACTCTCAAGCCCGCTCCCGTTCGGTCCCTTCCCCGCACGACACCGAATTCCAATCCGAGCGGTTTTATCTCATCACCAGCGCGATGCGCAAACTTCACACAGCACATCAGCAGGCTCTGCGTCCTGCGTCACCCGTGCCTTCATCCTTCACCCGTGCCGCGAGGCAACTGAGGCGTAAAAAGTCTAATTTAACATTATGAAATATGCAAATTTTATCTCACCACGGAACACAAAAAAGCCAGAGCACAAGCGAACGCTACTTGCGCTGCCTTCAGCGTCGTCTGCGCTACAAGTTTCTTTCCGTAGTCCTCGCACACACACTCGCACTGTATATGCCTAGCCTCCTGCGATCTCACCTGCAGTGCCAGCGTACCAAGCACTCCTTTCGACAGCAACAGACACCGCTGTTATTGCTTCGATTGCCATAATGAACGCGCTCTTCCCGAACGTGCCACCCTTGTCGGGCCGTCGAGTCGACACCGGAACGAGGAGCGGAACTGTCGCAGAGGGTGTTTATTAATTTAGGGGTTGGAATGGAAAAACATCCCCCAGGAACAATGCTATCGAGCGTCGACAACTTTTCATACATACGAATTTACTTATTTCGCACCGCTGCCACCGTTTCCGCTCCGACCGCCCATAAGTATCTCGGCAGCTCTCATCCTCCGGGGCGCTTCCGCTCCCTCGGGTCTCCTGTCCCGGCCGCATCCCTGGCGTACAGCAGGCGAGCTGCGTACGCGCGCCCGGGACATCTTCTGCAGCAGCGGGGGCTTTTGTTTGGCGTTATCTGCCAGAATAACAGATTACTTACACTTAAGTTGCTCGCGATAGAAAATCTTCCCTATTTATTAGCAGCACCAAACGCTGGCATTCGCCGTTGTGTCGCATGGTGTCGCTTCCGCAACAAACAATTCAATTCAATTCAATTCTGTTCCGCCCAATTCAAAGCAGGGGGCAGGAACGTTACACCCCGCTCCGCTTAGCCATCCTTCACTGCGTGGTGGTTAGGCAACCGTTTTTCCCGCCCTTCCCGGTGCCCCGGTTAGAAAATAAAAACGGTGGTAGACAAATTTACTTACCCTTCCTGTTCGGCGGTTCTACTAGGGGTTGCTTTTCCGGGTGCGCTACCACCACCACCACCACAGCCGCCAAAAGGCACAGGAAGTCAGGAAACTCAACCCTGCCGGCCGGCACGGTACCTCAACCGACGCTCCTGGCGTATCCTTTCACTGCTCGCGGCGGCCACAACGGGGTCAGGAGGTGCTTAGGATTTAGACACCGGATGGTTATCGGCTCTCAGGCTGCGCATTTAATAAACTGACACCAAATGAACGCGCCAGATAGAGTGGCGTTAGGGTGGCAACATACCGGGAGGGAACGAGAGAAAAGCGTCAAACAACACAGTACAGAAATTCGTATTATTGAATTTGGTATTAATGATAGCATCTTTTCGGCGCGCGGTTCGCGTGCGCCCTTCCGTCCCTCGCGTAATAATCTTATCTTTCGCACGCAATGATGGCTCTGTTAAACACCACGGACCACTATCAGACACCAGCATCCCACCCCGGATCCACGGCTCGAGAGGGCACGTCAACAAGCGTAGGGATTTTAATTTCGCTTCCGCCACGATAGCTACAACCGTACACCGTGATATCGCAGTAGCCTTTCCTTGCCCGTGATGGAATAGCTGACTTTTGTTGCTGCAGTTGATGATGGGCTGAAACAGTTCTGCCGCTAATTGGAATGAACGAGAATGTGACAAATCGTTATTCACGCTTGTCGTTCATTCGTGAAAACGTGCCGGGATTGATAATGAAATCAATACGTTGCAATGAATGAACCTTGCTTGAGTGTATTGTATCTTTCGTATAATATTCGTTAATTTGTTAAGTGGTGCAAATTATTCCGAAAAATTATGCATAATTTTTGTGACAAGAAAAACAAAAATAGTATTTCCTACACTACGATTTTTTAACAGTTTTAACCATGAAAAAGATTCAAATGTTCGATACTTAGTTTTTCTTAATATAAAATGAAGTAAAACAAGCAAAACATAGTGATACAAACAAGAATTGTATCGTTATAACTACGTATAATAGGACGACGATGACTATTAAAAAAATTAATTTTTTTGTAATATAAACTTTACTTTTGCCAAGATACAAAGTTGCGAAGGATATAAAAACTTTGGAAATATTATGCCAATACAACGTCCATATACCCATATCTCCATCACAGGACACATTTCATTACCGATACACGTCTCTCATTACAGTAAACGCATTCCCTTCCCAACACACTCATGCTGCCAAACATCAGCGTCGTGGGTTTGTCGTGCGAGAGAAAAATTGACTCTTCATTCTGCGCTTTGATTAAATTTATTTGCTACCAATTTACAATTAAACAAAAACGAGCACAGTGCCCGCCTTTGTACGGCACTGTCGATGCCGTGGACTTCTTCTGTGGATTCATTTCGCACCGCCTCATTCTCTCTTTCTCTCTCTCATTCGCTCTCTCTCTCTCTCTCTTCCACTCTTTCCGTTTGATCTGCTCCCGGAACTTTTTACATTTTTCTACTAGTAGTCGCTTGTTTATGTTGCGTCCACGCTTTCTTCTATCCAGTCTTCATTGCGCCTCCAAATACGCCGAATGTCCATTAGGATCTCGATTCGAAATGGAAACTTCATTTTCCTTCGCTTATGCTCCTTTTTGGAATCCAAGTACTTTTTATTCTTCGTCCTCTTTCCCTCACACACACACCATCTCCTCGTTGCATCCGCGCTCATTCCATTTGAACCATCATCGTCAATGGCGTTTGGTGCGCCTTGTAGAGCATCGTGAATTCGTTACATTTCAAAACGTTTTTCATCGCAAGCGGGATGTCTCCCAGCCCCCTCTCCTTAACGTGGATGCTGCTGACTCGCTTCCACCATGGCCCTGACTAAGTCCCCAGCAATCTGCGCAACCATACACGGCCGAGTGGCCGGGCAATGTTCTGTCTGTCTTGCTGTTTAGTTGTGTTTGTTTTATTTTTTTTTTTCATACCTTACTCCATCTCCAAGATCAAATCAAACTAAATGACATGGCCGAGGATGGCGCTTTTATTTCGGAACGAATTTCATTTTGTAGTAATTTTAAGGAGGATCGTTTCTCTGGCATGAAATCGAACGACAAAAACCTTGCAACATCAAAGAGGAGGATTTCATATAAAACTCACAAACGACCGCCTGTCACACGGCGAAACAAGCGCCCCGCTAGAAGGCACACGAGCGCACACCACCAGCGGCAGCATAGCAAAAACAAAAACGCGCACAAGAAACGAGCGAAAAAAGCAACACAAAACGACAACTGCTCGAAAGTATTGGCCATTCACGACCGACCGAAACGAACGCGCCCCAAGAACGGGCGCAGCATCCCAAAACGGTCCCGAAAGTGATTTCCAATTTCCAGTTCGCCAGTGATGGGTTTCGCCTTGCCGCTCGCCCGGCCCCCTTCGACGCCCCGTTCGGCTCCTCGGTTAGTTGTCATTTTCTTCAGAATTGATGTTCCTGAAGGTTCCCATCCCCGGGGGCGCCTTTCGACTGCCCGAGCAAAGGCACATCGGGAGGGGGTGTCAACTCACTTACTGGCGATATATTTCTGCTGTCCGACTCGCAACGAAATCAAACCAATAGCACGAGAGGACCTTACGACCGTGCGCCCTACGAACCGTCCGCCGTTACGCTTTCATGTGACCGTTCTAGTGGGGTTGGAGCCTAGCGGGGGCAAGATTTTACGTTTCTTCCAACATTTGCATATCAGTCTGCCACTTCCTTCACGAGGAACAGTAGTTGCGAAGTCAGTTCTGTGCGCTGTCGAGCTCCTTCCTTTTCTTCCTTTTTTTTGTACGGATTCTGGAGCTTGTTTAACAGCCCTGTACTGGATGAGATCAAGAATTATACGCCCTTACAATTGGTCATGCACCAACGATTGTTTTTAAATCACGACTCTCCGTTTAATTGGGTAAAGATTTGCATGCAGCTGCTCGATATGTTTCAAAACCTGTTTTTATTTGTACTACTACTAATTAAACATCATTTAATTGAAAGCGTATTTACTGTAAATAATCGAATTTAATTGCAAATAAAAGTAAACACAATTCAGCGAAATAATCAATCGAAGTAATGCATAAATAATTTGTTATTTTCGGAATGATTTAATGGGAATAAAAACAAGCAGTAAATGTTAGACAGCACGGATTAAAATGATTAAACTTTGAAGGTTTATATTTGTGCGCGTTCAACGTTAACATTCAACATTAAACATTCAACATCATTAACTTTTTTAATAAATATATCTATGTGTAAACTATATTTTTGCTTTTTTTTAAATTATATTGGAAATAAAATGCGCTACATACTGTTTTTATTTTTTAAATTATTAAATTCAGATAACTTTTGAGTAGTTCATAGCGTACATTTAATAAACCTCTTTTTCTTTTGAAATTTCACTCATTGCGTCCCCAATGCTACGCTTTGTTTTGTTGTTTTACGCTAAACAACAAGAGTTTTATTTTAAAATAATAAAAGTATAAAAAAATTACCAAAGAAATTAATCTACAAAATGAAACGATCTGTCATCAAATAAATAAATAACATATAAGCGAATGTTTTTTTTAATCGCATACAGCAGCACGAAAGTCTATCTTTCTACATCGATCTACCTTGCCTATAAAGCTTGAGTTTTCTCACAACTTAACCACAAATTTCAAGACCTGCACTAGAGAAAAGAGAATATTAAAATAAAAATCGACAGACAGCATTTTGTGTACCATTTTGTGTGTTCTTACAAATCTAGCCAAATGAATTGTTAAAAGTTAGAATACAACCCACATCACTATATATCTATACAAAAATGATATTCTATCTATACTCCCAACATTGTAAGGCTTAGTTAAAAAAAGAGACAACATTTCACGTCATTTGCACTCCTACCAAGCAGATCTTCTCATCCATCAGACCCGCACCACGTACTTCCAATGAACTCTTAACACACTTCCGTCCAAAAGATATCCTATCTAGCAACCGAAGATCGACGATCGGAAGAGCGCATAAATATCAATCCTTCCGATGACAAACACTCAGCACGAGCAGACCATTTGGGCGAGGGAACGAATATTCCCAGCACCGGGTGCATCTGTTGTGCTGCTTTTCCAGATACCGAAAAACAATAATCCAACCATCTCGTTTTGGTGCCATCCTCTTTCGGCTCGTTTCGGTGCCGAAAATCTATTATCTGATTGTTTCTTTTTTTTATTTATGTCCGCACCGTCCTGTCGCCAGTGTTCGGAGCGTGTCCACTGTTCCACCGACTGTCACGTTAATTAGGTGTTAGGATGTGGCTCTCGATCGCATATCGGCGACTCAACAGCGGCATTAGGTAGACCGAAGCTAAACCGAACCTTAATTCCCACACAAACGCACAGCGCCTTGCCCGGGTCGATGATGTTCCATCTGCAACAATTCGTTCTCGCACCCGTACGCTCCTCGTCCTCGTTCTCGAAAACCGCCACAATTTTATGGTACGGATACCGTTTGAAAACTGTCATCTGGTGGTCAGACATTGAGCCTCCGGTTGCTGCATGTAACCGTTTCCCCTTTCCATGGGCATACACTCCAAACACACATGCACACACACGCACACACACGGAAAGCGAACCATTTCCACTGCACTCCGCTGTTGATGGTGATAATGATACGAGGCTCCATGTTAAACAGCACGCTCCTGCTGTTGCTAGGAATTACGGCGAGGAATTAGATGTTATAGGTCAGACTGCCACTCCCGTTTGCCTCGATACTGGACACATGTTTCTTTTGGGTGAGGGGGGGTTGGCATATGTGTTTGTGTTTGTGTGTGTGGTCACTGCACTGCAGGTCACTCTACCCCGTCTCGCCGTGCCGTGTGACGACAAACACAACTTACAAGCACTGCGTTTTGCCGCTGGCCAGATTTGAACCAATTGTTGAGCGTAATTAACGCGCTTGTGCAGTCTATTAAAGCATCGGGGTATTGATAACAGCCATCAGCTATGACCAACCAAAACCAGGAGAGGCTGCATGATTATGTGTTGACAGGATATGATAAATGTGGTTCCGGTCAATTTTGTCGCATTCTACGGTGGTAAGACCAGTATTCATAAGGGGCCATATTTTTTTTTTATTATGCCAACATACTTCATATAAAAACCAAATATAGAGCGAATGAGTTGTATTGTCTATAAACTAAGCTTAGATAATACATTTTAAGAACTGATTGACAATTTAAAATGAGGTTTGTTAGCGATGAAAAATTGTATAGTTTTTGTTTTTTTAATTCGAATATCTTCAAGAAGGGAAAGAGTTTTACCTAGACATATTTGTATTTTTTGAGTAAGAATATCTTGTTTGAGAAAATAAAATAAATCTATTCTGCTGTTTTTATCCTATCTCTATTTTTATAATACCTTTCTTAAGAGGGTTTCTACTTTATAATATCACAAATATATCTTGTGCCATTTTCAGAATAGAAACAACGACAATTGTTAGGAAATGAACAACGTATAAATAGCGAAGGTAAATCAACAAATGTGTAACACAAACGATAAGAATTGTTAGTCCACTGTCTGACGCTTAATTTTTATCCTTAAAATGAACCATACCTTTCTGTTATACTTTTTAGTTATACTCTCGGTCATAACATTAAGACCATACTTATCATACTTATCATACTTCTCCTATTAGGTATTTTAAAACGCGTCCGCTTCATGCTTCACGCTTCAAAACGAAATCTATTTCTCAAAGTGCTTAGAAATCGTGACATTTAATCACTTTGAGTTAATCGAATATTTGTTGACCAAACATCACTTTATGACCATCGGTACTCATCGAATCGTGAAATATGCCACTCTGTTTCACCATTTACCGCAGAGCGATCGGCAGCGATCGTACAACTCCATTCAGCTGACGCCAGTGTCTATGTTAATAGCTCTACCGTTTCAAACACACAAAACACGAGGCGGCAAAAGAAAGCCCGGCAATGGTGATGCGCAAAGCAACACTCAAGATTCAAGACCGCTCGGTCTTTATTTGCTCACACTTTTAGCTGAACATGAATGCTGACCGCGAGTTAGTGGTCAATCATCGTTTAAAACAAAAAAAAACCGCCACCGTCGGCGTAACCTTATGCGGAAGACAGTGATTCAATGTTGAACATTAGCGGTCACAAACACCAAAAATTATGGATGAGTTTAGCATGAGAGTTTTCTGAAGATGAGTGTGAGTGTTGTTTTGTTTTAAAATATTCCAAATATTTTCTGTTATCTACACTATGTCATACGGTTATAGGAATTAACAAAAATTCCCTCATAAAAAAGGAAGGTCTTCGTAGATATCTTCATAACAGAAAATATAACATTATTTGTGGCCAACCCAATGGGTGTCTCTTGCGCATCCAAACCTTCCTTACTCACATCTCCGTATACCAAGCAACCTGGCATTAACATGCAGAAGAAAAAACACACATACGCAGGCACGGTGTAACGTTTGTGCACGGATAAGTGATTTACTTCGCGGCTGAGTTGGCAAACGAATGAATGTTTTATGATGTTTGCTGTGACAAATCGTGTATGCGTTAGCGCATTTGCATGCCTACCTGCTGCATAACCAAGACGAGAGCGCAGAAGAAGAAAAAAAAACTACCCTGCACCCAAACGAGAAAACAGAACCGCCTCGTACGGAACATTATTTGCCACTTTGTACGCCCGGTTTGAAGGACGCTACGCGGGTGCTCCAGACACGCATCAGACCAGATGCAATCACACTGCCATCCTGATCTTGACATCATTTGTTACCAGAAGATCATGTCACGGGAGGGCGGTACATGTGACTGTGAAAAATGAACCCACGAAAGTAGCGCTCCGCTGCAACTCTACCAGGCACTGCGTATGTTCATTAGCGACAAATGGGCTAAATCATGTTGCACCCGAAGCGATCATGTTATCCGCTGCAATCCACGATCAATCGCTGCGCTACGACTGCTGTGTCGCGAGTGTCGGAGTCACTTAAAACAAATGACTACGTTATGACAAACAGAGCACATGCCATGCGCTTTCGGCATATCCCACGATCGCCCGCGGAGGAAAACCACTTGAACCTGTCAGAATGGTAAAGTGAGAACTTGCCCGATCGACTCCAACGTTTTTTTTTTCCACGCCGATATTCCACGCCCTTTCACGAGTAGATACAACGACACTGTAAACAAACCTTTCAAGACACTTAGCTACACGCACACACTAGCGCGCGGGCCCTCGGTTACACGCTCGATCAGGGCCAATCTGTCGTTGAAACAATTTTGAATACTTATTAGGACACTAATTATAGTTGAAACGCTCCAAGGCGGCGTGCATGTTTTTTGCTCCGAGTTCCAAAAGAATGTACTTCCTCGGCGAACAAGCTACTTCGCTATCTGGGAGAAAAATGCCAGACCTCCGAACTCTGATCTCATGCGTCCCCGGATCCGAACCGCTCCAGAGAAACCAACAAAAAAAAACAAAACCACCAAAGCAAAGTGTGAACGAATGCGCCACACACGGCACTCGCCCGGATTCGAGACGTCAATCTTCAACTCGATCGAGCATAAGTGAGGCCTGTGAAATCAGAGCACGACCGAATCCGCACCGATCGAACCTCTCGAGCGGGCATGGAAACCAAAACCACTCTTGCCAGAAGCTGCTCCGGGCTCGAGGCTCTGCACATGGCTTTTTGTGTTGCGAATTAATCTGCCAGCTCAACAAGTGGCCAAGTGGTGTGTTGTTTTTATTTTTTCGGACTAGCATAGCGATCGCTCGGTGATCTTCCACTTGAAACGAAAAAAATGATCGACTTATTCGGTTTGTTGTACATTTCGCTTCCGGCGTTCGCTTCCGGAATGTTCGGAAATTATTTGGAGCAGGATCGTAAAAAAAAAACACAAATATTCGGCCTCCCGAACCAAACTGAAAACAACACCGTGGTGATCAAAGACTAACGAGAAACATGGGACAGAGAAAGATAGAGGGAGCGAAGCGCGAACGAAAGCGAGACCTCACCACCGAAATTGGCATAGAGTGCACCGGGCCTAACACCGTTCCATCCATCATAACTAATTAGCTATGCGCGGTTTTCCAGCGCATGGCATTAATTAATCTGTCTCGCCCGTCACCCGCGTCACCACTTGATGCATTGAGTTGTCAAAGCGGCGATGCTTAATTACGCTTCTTAGTCGAGGCGCAAATCAGCGCCGCGAACAGGGCGCGAGTACGAGTCACTTCACTTCAAAGCACCGTTGCGTTGCTGCTACTTACCGTTTGCGTGCCGGGCTGTAACTTGTTTGATCGCGATATCAAAAGGACAGCGTGTAGCAGGGCGCAGCGTGAAGCGCTGGAGAGGACGAAAAAACGAAACCGTGCGTCGCCTTTCGCACGCAACAACGCCTGCGCGATGATCGTTTGATGATCGCTATCGGGCGGAGGAGGGTGGCGCCGATTCGGAATCGGCTTCTATTTAGTAAATCTTATTTCCCTCCCTCTCTCTTTCTCTCTCTCTCTCTCTTTCGAGCACTCCCGGCGGCTGGCCCGCTTTCATGTGCAATTGAGGTTAATTATGTTTTACAAAAGTGTAACCGAGCGAATAAGTGTTTCGCGGGAAGCTACCGGTTCGGGCGTAATTAATCAGCTCGACAATAAATAAACGATTTATTCCGAGCGAAGCCGATACGGAAATGTGCCGTGCAATAGCTATCAGTTTGAGGCTTCTTGCTGTGCAATCAAATACAAGCCGGTAATATATCCTGCAGTTCTCACCAGACACTGGCGTGCCAACTCCAGGCTCCAGGCTGTAAAGCAAATAAAAAAACGCACTACAGTATTTTAAAATTCCAACGCACAACGCCAGCCACAACACGGGATAATATAGTCTTTGTCAAATTATTCGCATTCTCTCCCCCGGCGGTATATCAAACCGCGCGGACAAATAACGAACCGAGCGTTACAAGCGCACCTACCTACCGGACGGACGAAAAGCTACGCCAAACACCAACAACAACCATCTTGTCACTGAAAAATGGCGATCCGTTTGCAGAGGGCAACACAACGGCAACGCGCGTCCGCGGGCAAACAAACGCACAAACAAAAAGCGCCCGTCGGCCGGCAGCGCGTAAAACACAGAAAAAAATCAGAAGCATCGGAAAACTTTTGCGACATGAAATTGAAATAACCCAAACAAAGGGCCGGGTTCATGTTCGGGTCCACTTCGGCTCCGGTTTCTAAAGGTGATGTGCAACATACACACCGCTTTTACGCTTAGCTTTAGCGACACAAGCAAACAAACAAAACAACC
>JXXA01017318.1:0-23910 GCA_000956255.1 Anopheles punctulatus
TATTTCCAGAATGTATGTACAGTATTCTCTCCATAACTTCAGAATCCATCTTTCAGTCAACATTCAATAAGAAATCTATTGGACTGGATTGTGCAAAATGTGCGATTGTATGTTGGAAAAGCTAAGTAATGGGTGGGAAACGGTTCAATTTGAAATTAAATCAATCACCACTGCGCGATCGCTTTGGTATTTGTGGCTTTGGATCATCGTCCGAATCGTCACTTTCCGTCACCGATATGTTCCTACGCTTGTCATATTGTATTCCTGCCAGCTTAAACCCCGAGGGACTCGGTATCGATACCAGCCCCGTAGGAGGGTTCTGCGCCAATGCATTGGTCCAAAAGTCCCTTTCCACTTGGCCACCCGGGCCATCGGGCGCGATGCTTCGTACGCATTCTACATGCGGATGTAGTAGGGCGACAAAATCGCCGATCTCGTTGCAGCTGGCGTGACAAGAATAGCATACGTAATACATGTTATTCTGACGTTCCCAGAAGTTAGCACCTGGTTTCAATCCACGCCAGCGCAGGGCTGACGGACGAATGATGCGCACGTGGCGCGGATCTTGTCTACCATGGACACTGAAGGGGTCGGAACACAATGTCTGTATATTTGTGCGCTTTGTTCCGTGGCAGACATGCACCCGAACGGACGAGTCATCTGTCACCAGGTCGCGCATCATCGGGAAGTACGAGTACCAGGAGCGTTGATTCTCGCTGGCGTGAATGCGTTCGCCTAATTTTGCGGACAGCAGGCGCACCAAATCCTCCGATCCGTATGTGGCCGGTAGCCAGAGCGATATTAGATTTTTTGGATCCGCCCTCAACCAATCCTCGCACAGCTCCTTGATTTTCTTGGTGCTCTCATCGCGCGTAGGAAAGTAGGCATATTCCAGATTTAGGAATGTGGTATCGAGGTAGACGATGTTCGGCTGGATCAGTTTCATAAAGCTGCGCGTTTCCGGTGTCGGGCGGAAGTCACCGGTGTACAGGATGCGCACCCGGTCCGTCTCCAGATAAAACATCACCGATCCGGGACAGTGATCGGCCGGCAGGGTTCTAACGGACAGCTCGTACGGCTCACTTCCGTCCGGTGGCACCACCTGAGTCCTCAGCACTTCAGACAGCGTCAAACTACGCAAGGTCTCTGTCAGCAACGGGTATCGATGACTGATCAGCACCGTCGACACCGGGCTCAAGTACAACGGACCGTTCAATGGTTTTTCTTCCGCAAGCCCAATCATGTGGTCAGTGTGGCAGTGGGACAGAAAGAACAGCACGGCCGCATCACGGCACCGTAGATCAAAGCGATCGATGGCGATTCCGGGTAGCTCTGGAATTAGTCCAAAAAACGGGTTTGGATCCATCGTGCAATGGTCCCAATCTTGAATTCCAAACACCGCTTGGACAAATAGAAACAAACAAACTTGCTTTTTAAATTTCATGCGCTGACAGTGAACTGACACATGGCATTTGCGTATATTTTGACTCTTTCATACATTGACAGAAAGTTAAATGTGCACGCAAAGATGGACGAATTCAATGCGAACTCCGAACAATTTATGTCCGTATTTCTTACATTTTGGAGCATACCAATATGCGTAGCTGAAATTCCAATTCTTCCAATTTCAAATATTCATCTATCCCACTCACAGCCGAATTTCTCCGCTTTAATGAATCGCCTGTCCGATCGGTATTTCATCTCAAAATCGTTTGAGACGATCACATGATATATTTATACACTATTCGAATTGGTTACAATTTCTTTTTTTAAGCGGAGTTGCATGAAAATCAGTCAATCGTGATGATACATTCGTATTAAATGTACACACTCTATATTATCTTCCTTCTTTTCATTGCGTTAACATTGTTGAACACTTCAACGATGTATCGAAAATCATCAAAATCGGGCATTCACTGTTTTGTATTTATTTAGAATTCGTCCCTTTTTTCGTACACGTTTGACTGCTCGCGAAAAAACAGGACAAAAAGCACATGCGTGATAGTTTGGGTTGCGTCGCTTCATCTTATTGATCCAAAAAAATCACCTCATTTTGTGCTTTTCTCGTGCAAACCAGAAAAAAACTTAGGTGTGCACTTGTTTCCTCGTCTGCTAACTTCCCGTGTTTGAAAAGTTTTCTAAAGTGACCAAGAAACTCCCAGTTACATCATGTCGTCGACAAATTTCAACGTTGGTGTTGCCGCTGAATCGAAACCGTCGAGCCGTGTGTTGAAGCCACCGGGCGGTGGCCATTCGGACATTTTTGGGTCATCGGATGTGCGACAGAATCCACCACGGCCGAAGAACAACCAGCAGAACTCGTCCAACATGAACGCCGTCATGGGCACGATGGACCCGAACGAAACGCTTGACGCGGGAAAGCGCAGCGGCGGTGGAAGCGTAACTGCCGCCGCACCTCCGGCTGACAGCACGGCCACCCAAAATGGAGCGTCGTCTTCATCGAACGGCGGAGCGGAACCGAACAAAGCGTCGTCCGCCACGACGGATCGGCCCCGCGTACCCCCCGGCGGCCATTCGCAGGGTTTCTGGTGATTTGCTCCTTACGACTCAGTATCGCGTGCACCTGCTCCATCGCAACGGAACCAAACTACTCACGGGATGCGGCGGAAGCTATCCTGCTGGCACGCCAGTCATCTCGGCTTTTCTTTGTTTACGTCATACTCTTACTGTTAAGCCTGCTATCCCGTCCGCTGTGGTGTGGTCTGACACACCCAGCGGCAAACCTGCCCCTGCACCTTCTTGAACAAGGAGGAACGCTCCATTTTGTTTGTTTAATGTCTTGTGTACCTCGATATTCTTGATAGCTTTTAAAAAAGAAGAAAACTAATCTTACACACCCACTACACACCTCTTCGCGCTAGCTCTCATCCCAAACGATAGCTAGCAGCAGTACTGCCAAAAAAAGACGACACAAAAACCTTACTTAAAGCCTATTAACTCTACTTTCTTAATTGTGTATTTTGCGTATGGTATTATTAACTTCCAAAAAGTGTGAAGCGCGATCCCGGTCGGAGAAGGAAAGCTACAGTCATAGCGCACTCCTCCGCCGGTCGAGGTCTCTCTTATACAAATGGACGAAACAAATAAATTATACACCACCAGCTTAATTTAAAGCTAGCTGCATTTAAAAAGTTGTTGTCGCTGTGCGTGTCTGTTGCTTGAGCCACATAAAATGCATCCGAAAATAGCAGCAAATTTGGTGATGCGTTTTCTTTTCGCATCGGTCCCCAAAGCAAGCGCTGTATCGTTGTTATTATTGGCAACCGTGCTCGTTGCTATGTACGGAGCTATCGGCCCCAATGCTGTTTAACATGGAAAAACATTTTATATTACACGCCCCTATCGCGGTGCCATAGCAAAGCCAGCCAACCAGTCTGATGTTTAACGATTTTTCTTCTTCACATCACCGTGTTTTCCACGCTACTTCCACCATATGATCTGTCAAAATGCGCAATGCAAAGAAGATTGTTTTGATTGCTTTAGACCAAGTTTTCCGCGTCAGCTGCTTACGATTTCCATCGTGCTAGGGTAAAGGAAACTTTCTTTCTACCTTTCACCAGGATGCGTGACCTGTACGAGTAAGTTTTCGTGAGGGGTTCCAATCAGCTAAATGCGTTAGTATCCGACACGTTTTGATGCCGTCGTCTCTTGCAGCTTACTGACCGGGAAAAACGTCGACCATCAAACGTTCGAAAATGTTTCGGCGATAATACAGAAACGGTTTACCAATGCGGCCAACTGGTTTCAGGGTAAGTGTGTCCGGCCACTGGGAATCGTGATAACGTGCGTAAGCAAAACGAACTTTTTCATTTTCCAGTCGGTTCGGCCATCGCTCTGCTACTGTTACAGAATGATCTCACACTTCCCATCCACCGGCTGGCGGCCATATACGTGCTGTACGACATTCGGCGAAAAGAACAGACCGAGTCTCCGTTCTTCCTCTTTTTGGCACGCTTCCTTGAACCGATCGGTGGATTGATGCTAAACACCAGCAGCCCAGCGCAGGTGATCGAGCTAAAGTTAATACATTTGCTGCTGTCGAACGGTGACCCGGAGGTAACGTATCGCCACACTCGGTTTACATTCGGTTTACGGCTATGCTAACCCGATTGCTACCCTTTAGATTGACAAAAAATCGCCACGCTCGTTTTGCCAAGCATTTGCAGCAATGCCCACACCGCTTGGACCAACGGAAATAGCGTACGTCAAAGCGAAGGCAGCGGAGCGGCTGAAGGAACTTCCACTCACCGTAAGATCGAATGTGATGAACGTTATACCCGCGTTGCCCGTGCTGCCCGGCCGGGAACCGGCACTGAAAAACTACACCGGTGCTGCCATCGACGAGCTCGTCGCTGGTATGACGAACAATCCAAGCAATCCACTCATAAACTCACTCGGGCCCATGTTTATGTCTGTGGCGCCGCCACTGCTAACCTGCGAGGATGAACTGATCTGGCTGGATTTAGGCAGCCCGTCATATCACAAACCAGTCTACAATAGCTGCAGCGACGCGGAACCCACTCCGGACAAATGTTTGCGGACACTGCTGCACCAGTCCTTCCGGCAAGCGCTGAGCATCGCGGACCAGCAGACGCTTGTAACCGAGCTGGAAAAGGACACACAGCAGACGCACCTGTCGTGTGTCACACCGGAAAAGGTATATTATTTCTTGCGGAATGTTTAAGAGCGAGATTCAACGAACATTCAATTAATCGTTTGTTTCTTTACCTGTTTGCCATCCAGCTGCCGAATTTGATAGAGTTCAATCCGACGATAGCGATCGAAATTCTAATGCGAATGCTGAAAACCCGTCACATTGACGCTTACCTGGACGAGATCGTTGGCATGGAGCTGTCGCTACATTCGATGGAAGTGGTCAATCGTTTGACCACCTCCGTCGACCTGCCGGTGCATTTCGTGCATCTGTACATCGTTAACAGCATTGCGACGTGCTCGACGATACGGGATAAGTACATGCAAAATCGGTTGGTGCGGTTGGTGTGTGTGTTTCTGCAGAGTCTCATCCGTAACAAGATCATCGACGTGAAGCAGCTGTACATCGAGATCGAGGCGTTCTGTATCGATTTCAGCAGAATACGAGAGGCGGCTGCGCTGTATCGGCTATTGAAGCAACTTGAACTGGATCAAGGCACGGTGGCGGGGGGCACGACAGCTGGTGGGGGCAATGGGACGACTCAATAGCGAGATGAACTATCCACGACCTACAACACAACAACTAGCAAAAACAGAACATGTGTAACGTGTATTCAAAATCTAAATTGGTACTAACGAACTCTATAGAAATAAAAAAAACTGTTAAATTATTAACATATGATAGATTTGATGACGTATTATAGTTATATGTGACTTACCTTAACTTTTTGGAAAATTAGTCTACTATGGTCACTCCATTTCTTGTCATCCATCTTGTTTTGTGTCTTCAAATTCATCAAAGGAGCTATTTTTTCACACATTTATTTACACACATATTGTTGTGGTGGTTGTTGTCGTGGTTGCTTCTTATTTTGTGTTCCAGTTATTGGTTGGAATATTTGAGTTGTGTTTTTTGTTTCATTGTTGGTTATTTCTGACGCTAAAAAATGCGCACGTTTTCACAGCAGTCGCATCGGGCTGCGCAGGCGGTACGCGCCACGTGCAGTGACGACACCAGTGAGATCTTCCCATGCGCCTGGAGGTGTCCCTTCGGGCGCAACATAAAAAGCTACGATTATTTACGTAATCATGCCATTCATTATATCCACAGGGAACAAACATCACATGCACATTAATAACCGGCATACATTGGCACCGAACATCGCACCGTTCTCACACGGTCCCAGAGCTTTGTAACATAAATCGGCTTTTCGGGCACTCTTTTGCGCCCAGCTATCTCTGGGTGACGGCCAATCCCGATCAGATTGTACTAAATGACTGCGCTTTTCGCTCCAGATGTGGAACGCCAATGGTCTTTTAACGGTGTTTCCCTTCGTTCCACATCTTAATGTTTACCGATAAAATTGTTCTATTTCCCAAATATAGTTGAAGAAGCTGTTTTACTGCGGTAGGTTGGGTTTGATGTTTTACTTCAAAAATATCTTCTGTGTGGGTGCGTTTGCATAGCTGTCTATCGACAGGTTTTGTGCGATGATGCTGGGCACACTGCACGAGTTCTGCATAGTTTTAGTTTTGTACTCCGCCGCTCTCTCCGCATGTTTTAGCACAATCTACTACGGTAATACTTTTTTGTATCCTATGTTATGCATATGCTGCAAACATCGCTCCCTTCGTATGTATAATGTTTCATTACACTGATTGCATGTACCACAAACCAAAGATGCTTGTTTACGTTTGAAAGTATCTCAGCTGGAACCTTGCTCTGTGATTTGTCTGGATGAATGTGTATGTGTGTGCGTGTGTGAGTTTTTCTTCGTATCCGTGCATTTTTATAAGATATTACCACCCTTAACCCACCCGGACAAAAGAACAAAACAAGCATATTTATGTTATGCAATTAAATAAACAATATTCAGCCTTGCCTTCCAAAACAGAACAGAACAGAGATGGCTCACCTGCTGACCGAGGTCGGTGCGTAAGATTCAAATTAAACAAACATGTTTATACATAATAATAACGTTGTATCATTATACAACTTAAAGCAAATCTCTGATTCGTATGATCAAGTTAGACATTCCAGCGCCCAAGCAAGCAGGAGGGCGAATTCCAACCGAACAGACACGCTCTTGTTAAGGTAACTTTTCTGTCGCATTTGTTATTAATGTAATTTTTATACAAATGTGATAAATATAATGTATAATCGCAAACGAATTTTCACATTCTCGGGCTTTCTAGATCTCGGTTATCCCATAAAACGTCTTTGGCTAGTCGATTCAACACTGATAACAACTGCTCGATCGGTTTCGGTTCGCTACTCTTCTTGCAGCAACAGAAACGTTAACAGTTTAGCTGAGTTTCAAACAATCAATTCAAGTAAACTTTTTTGCACACACAACACACACACACATGTACAATATGTAGTTACCGAAGGTGCGAAAGCAAATAATGGTTTTGATTTGAGATTTTTGCCTTCACCGCACCTTGGCCTCGGTTGTGTTTCGTAATTACAGCCTCCCTTGTTAACATAACAAAATAACTATACCATGTAATACAAACAAACCGATTGTTCAACCCTGTCTTAGGGCTCAGCGTGTCTGTGTGTGTGTGATGGTGAATGTTCGGTTTGTTTTGTTCTGTATCGTCATTCGGTATAATTATAGGTGTATACGTATATATGTATATATATATCTATCAGTATATTCCATCTACGCAATAATTTAGTTGTCCCCCTAATATACCATATCAACTCGCAAACTCTTTCACGCGCTCTTCTCTATCTTTCGCACACGCACGCACACATACACATACAAACATACACTTACGCTAAAACATTTATAAAGCCCATGTCCCTCAGCATATGGTTTTTTTTTGTAAAATCGTTTATATTCCCCATATCCCAAACCTGGGACGACAAACCGGCCAATCCGTCATGGAGCGAGCGAGCAAACGCGCGCGTGCGCGGTGCAGCGAGTGTCCGTTTTTCGTCCTTCCTATTTAATCGAATCATTTACGTTCATTCAATCCAATCTCTCATACGGCATCGGCACGCACCACGCTTCAAAGGATACTACCGGCACCGGAAACATACATCGAATTCAAAATTCTAAAACATTTGCCTGCAATCCCTAGCCTCCGTTGCATGCCCACACCACCTAGGTTCTTTTATCATGTTAGTCAATTTTGATTCTACGTTTTGCTAAAATTAGCTCAGATCTACCCATTCATTTGCTATTGCCCTCCCCGTCACCCCAATGGGTGTTAATTTCTGTGCGCTACCCTTCTTCGCTATATGTATACATCTAATATATGCCTGAACAGCTTAGTTTGATTGTAATGTTTCTTTTTTTTTGTCGGTGTCGGTGTGTTGGTGTGTGTGTGTGTGTGTGTGGTTGCCTACTTATTTCCTTCCCGTGCACATTTTCGAGCCCCAAAATTCGACTACGTTTCTTTGGTATCTTTCACACGAGTTTTTTGCTTTTTCTTACTCAGCACCCACGCACCCACCGCATCTCTCCTCAGCTCATCCCATCCTACAGATGTCCGTCCTGGGTTAGCTTCTCTAGGTACAGGCACAGCGCACGGTGAATAAGTTCGTACTGTTCCGAGTTTTGCACCATGCCGCCACGCTGCAGCCGAAGATTGCACACGATGCCCAGTATGTCCACCTGGCCGGATTCGCGCGTCTGGACACCGCCATCCCGTTGCTGTCCACTACGGCCGCTACCGTTGCTGGCAGGGATGGTTGCCAACGTCAACAGTAGGCTAGACTTGCGGCGGCTCCCGTCGGCACCGTCGGGAACTGGCGGCAGTGGTACCGACTGTTCCAGCTCGTCCTGCAGCTCATCGGCAGACGGCAGCTGGGCGGCTTGTTTTTGCTGCGTTGCCTGTTGCCTGCGTTGCTGATGAGCCATCACGGACAGCCGAAGCTGGCGCAGTCCGTTCAGTATCGCTATCAGGCAACCGGTACGCCCGATGCCAGCCGAACAGTGAACGATCGGCAGTACGGTAGGTGTCGCGCTGGCTGTCAGGGCGGCCAGCTGCACTGCACTAACCACATCCTCCAGTCCGGGCGTGCCGGGTTGATTGCCCTTGAGCGAGTTACTACTTTCCGGTCGCGGAGCATCGATCACGTTCGTACCGAGCACGTCCAAGCTCAAATCCAGCAGCACGTTTATGTCGTTCGGCGAGCGGTGATCGGGCCAGTCAGGGAACCAGTAGTGATGCGCACGAAACACCGTCAACTCGAACAGCGTCCCACCATCCCCGTCCGGTGCATCACTGTCTACCACATCCACCATTGCATCGGCACGCCGCGCGCCGTAGACAACGTTCAGCGTACGCACGGTATACCCGTTCCGCTGCTCCACCTGCTGGTTATGCACGAGAAAGAAACTACTGGCGCACGGAATGCGTGCGGTGATGGCGAGATCATGCTCCGCTACCTCCGCCACCTTCGCCGCCAGCGTTTCCTTTTGCTCCAGCACTTTGCTCACGTCCACATCGGCACCATTCCCGAACGCTAGCCACTCGTCCATGCACTGGGGAAAGTACACCGCACACTTCTGGCGCCCATTTTCGACGAAGTTTGTGAGCATGACGATTTTCTGTTCGAGCCCCTCGCTGGACACGGTGCGTCCGGCGGCGATAGCCGTGCGTGCAACGTTCTGGTACGCCATCAGCCAAAACTCGTAGATCGTGTTCGGAAGCGGACCTTGGGTGGCAATATAACTGTTGTTGGAGTAATCTGGACCCTAAAAGACAAAACACAAGACACCACGATAAATATGATCCGATAATTATGTGCATTCTCACTGAGAGTGAGTTAATGAGTGATTTTAATGCTTTGCATGCCAAGGCCAATTCAGCTCCCCATGGACTCTTTTAGACATGGACGCTCTGGTATGGACATTATTGCATATGTTAATCACGATTTCTAAATCATTTCTTTACTAACGAGGCGTAACTCCCCGTGCCTACCTTTATGTAGTTGGCATTGATGTACGGTTCAGCGCTGACGATCGGGGCCCGTTCTGGGTCCAGAATGACCCTAGAGTGTTCGTTCGGGAGGATGGTTTTGTAGCGATTCTTCGCTTGCGACCCAAACACCATCGGTTTCTCCTGATAGTTGGTCGGCAAGTCCCAGAACTCCTGGTGTATCTCCAGCACCATCTTCTTGTGCTCCTCGTCATATGATTCGTCATCGCAAACCGGCGGATGGTGCAGGCTATCGCTGTGCAGTAACATCATTCTCGTACCGGTGCCGGACCCAGGATCCACCGTGTCCGCTGCTGACCGGTGCTCCGACTCGTTGCACTGTCGCCCCAACGCATCCTCCTGCGACGCCACCATCTTGCGGTAGGTTTTGCTGAAGAAATTGTGCAGCTTCCGCAGGTACGCAATCGTAAGTACGTTCGAAGCATTCTGAAGGAACTGAATGTTGGCCAGGTAGATTTTGAAGTCTTCGCTGGTGGTTTGGGGGCTGAGCGGTTTGGTCGAGATGTTGCGTACGTTCGTATTGCTGATGCTTAAGTTTCCCGTTTTCATTGCCAGTCCACTCGCGTCACAACATCCACCGATGCCACCGCCGCCACCCCCACCGCCACCGTCCACACCATCCATGGTGCTGCCGCAACAGCAGCACCCACAGCAACACGAACAGCAGCAATTGCAGTAGCTGCCAGTGCCAAGGGCGGACAGGTTGTTCGCTGACGATGTCGATGTCACGGTGGCGGGATCCTTCTGGAAGAGGCCTCGGTGGATTGAGAGTTTGTTCTGGTGCTCCTTGAAGTTTTCCGACGATCCTAGAGAGTCACCGAAAAGAAGTGTCCAATAGTCAAGCATTAAAAATCAACCAACAACCGTCATAAGCTCTTTTTATATGAATTCCAGTGTGCTAGAGTGTACAAACTTTCACTCTTCCCTTATTATACAAATTATTCTAAACACCACAGCGGTGTAGGTAACCATGGATATCGAACAGAGAGCGTCCATTTAAAATTGCTGCTCAAGTTATTTACAGTGACGACACTGTTCCAGGGTTAGTTTAAGTAAAATGTAAGCGCCTGCATTATATTCTGGAAAATAAAAATCGCTCCGGCAACAGAGATTCATGCCGTGTAGTTGTAGATTTTTTTCATTTTCTGTGAAGCAGTCATCATCATCTGTCTGCATAATCGGACGCTGTTAAACTGTAGAACGATCTTAGAAATCTACTAAAACCCGTACGGCGTCATTTTTCTTCGGCGAATAACTAAGCAGACGTAGGTAGATAGCTTACCGTAGTGATGTCGCTCATCGAAGGACGATTGGCCGCTACGTTGTTGGTAGGAACTAACTGACATCAGCTTCGGTTCGCCCTCCATCGTACCATGCCCCGTCAGATGATGGTGACACCCGTGCAGACCCTGTTCACGGGTGTTTATATTGTGCAGGCTGTCCGAGCTGCGGAACTTCCGTTGTCGACTGGCACCACTGCTACCACCACCACGACCGTTCTCGCGATCGAGCGAGGTATTGCCACAGCCCACCATTAACCGGCATCCTGCTCCTCCTCCTTCTCCTGCTCCCGTCACTCCCCGTCCCTCCGGCTCGCCACACCCTCCCCCGGAAGCGCCGTCTGGGAAGGAGGTATCCACACTGCTGCCGAACCGATGGTGCGGATGGTGCGCACCATGCAGATGCTGCTGCCCGTGATGCCCGTGACCATGGTGACCATGATGGTGGTGATGGTGATTGTGATGATGATGATGATGATGCACGTTATCCCCGTTCCCGTCCAGTTCGTCCTCCTCCAACATCATACCGGACGGGGTTGGTTCGTTCTGGGTGTGCGTGGTCAGCAGACTGTTCAGGCTGCAGATGGAGCCGCGCAAATTGCAGTTCGAGACGGACAGCGTGCGCTGATTCAGGTTGATCAACGTCAGGCTCGCGTTCGAGTTGCGCCGCTCCAGCAGACTCTTGCGGGAACCGGCCAACCTTACCATGGACGACGATGACGGATGCTGCTGCTGCAGGTGTAGCTGCTGCTGCTGCTGTTGGTGATGTTGCTGATGTTGGTGGTGATGCTGATGGATGCTGAGGGCACTAGCGTTCAGCGAATGATGGCTGCTGAAGCGATTCAGTCCGATCGTACCACCGCCGCTACCACCGGTCCCGGCACCCGAGCGGAGATTCAGCGTGAGGCTTGTATTGGAACCGCGCCGTTGTAGGAGATTCTTTTTGCTGGCGGCTGCGGAGGCGTTCGAGTTCGCGTTCGTGGCACCAGTTTCACCGGTGGTTGATGCCGTCGTCTGCAGCTGTTGTTGTGGTTGTTGTTGCTGCTGCTGCTGCTGCTGCTGGGGAGAGGCTTGATGGCACTGCACCCGTACCGGGGGATCCACCGTTTGGTAGAGCTGCGTGTGCGATTGCACCTGAGGCAGATTTTTGTACGAACCTCGGTATAGACTACAGCTGGACGAGGTCAGATCGACGCTGCCACCGCGATTGTACACGTCAAGGTTTAGCGTGAGCGAATGGTTCGAGCCTCGTCGCTGCAAAATGCTCGACCGCCCACTGGTCGGGGCAGACGATTTACCCGTACCGGACTCGGACGGTGATTGTGATTGGGAGGTAGGGGTCGTGCCCGCACCCTCACAGCCGCGGAGCGGTGATTTCTTCTCCTTCCGACTGCCATTTGCGGCACCCCCGGCCGCACCGTCACTCGGTTGATGGTACGAACCGGGCTTCAGTTTGGATTGTCCAGTCGCATGCTGCTGTTGCGTTTGATGATAGTAATGGTGATTGACCGCCGTACGGTACTGGTACCGTTTCGGGGTCGTTGGCACGGAAACGGAAGACACCCGCCGGGGCTGCTGCAGCTGACCGGCCGGGTGGGTGGCGCCGTGAAACTGTGCGTGTTGTGCCGTCGGAGGCTGATTGAATTGAAACTGCTCTCGTGGCTCTCGTTGCAGCTGCTGTTGCTGCTGCGAGGAATGATGGTTAGAGTAGGTGAGCAGGGACATACCGCTGTGTCCCGTGTTGGTCGATTGTGCGATGCTCATAATGTAACTGATCCCACCGCTGCAGCTGACCGAACCGCCCCCGTACGGGATCGCTATCTTCAGCCGATCCGAATCGAGCGAGCTCGCCTTCTGCTTGGACTGCGATAGGGTCGGTGTTTTGGGGACCGGTCCCAGCGCAACCATATTGTTGTTGTCTTCCTGCTCCTGCTCCACACCGTACACCACCTCGTCGTACTCATCCTCGTCGTCCTCGTTGTCAGTTTCGTCCTCGTCTTCGTCCCCGTAGTCGTAGTACTCGAAGTAAAACTGCTCGTTACTGTTGTCTTGCAGATGGTGCTGCTGGTGCTGGTGCGTGCTGCTCATCGTCGGATTCGAAACCGATCCGGTGACAGTGACCGTCCTCACCGTCGGTTTGGCCGCAACCGAACCCGTCGACTGCGAGGCAGCCGGTTGTGTAGGTGCGGGCGGTGCGCCTCCCTGTGCACCGACCGTTCCCGACCCCGGTAGCGGTGGGATGTTCAGTCGCAGGTTTAAAATGTTCCGGACACGCTTGGCTCGTGCTGCACAACGCTCGTCCTCGTCAGTCTCATCGTTGGGATGTTTGTGGTGGTGGTGATGGTGATTGTGATGGGGCAATGCATTATCCATGTGCCGGTGCACATTCGCATCGCCATTGTCATTATCATCGTCATCATCATCGTCCACGACACAGTCGAAACCACCGGAACGATGCGCCGCCATGCCGACCAGCTCCTGCACAGGTATGGTGGAGGTGAGATTTTCCTCCACTAGCCGAGCTCCTTCTGAGTCGAGCGATATCGATTTCAACCGAACGCGCCGGCTCGCCATCGGCGCGCACATACGTGTCGTCCGGAGCTCTTCTTTCCTTTCCTCCGCGGGTGATGGTTTCTCTTCCACGCGAACTGCCGAAGTTGTTGTTGGTGGTGGTGGTGGTGGTGAAGGTAGGATCATAGAACTCGGTGACGCGACCGATACCGCCACCCGTGGAGTTTCTTCACGCTCCAGCAGTTGCTTTTTTACTTCCCGCTCACCCCGTTTCGATTCATCCGCTTCCTCTTCCTCGGTACGCGCATCGACGGCCGGCGGGGTGGAGGAGGTGTCATCGCCACCGTGGCACTGCTTCGGCAGCGTAAGCGGTGTCGGTGTGAAATCATCCACATCCGGAAAGCGAAAGTACGTAGCCGTCTGCACGGTGAACGAGTGGATCGAGCGGGGCGAGAAACCGAACCGAGCGGCGACCATCGATTCAGTGGTGCCGATACCTCCACTGCTCGCACCGCCCTTCGTCGGGGTCGCATTATTGTCGGTGGTGTTGGTGGTGGTAGTGTTGCCGGACGTCGACAAAGACGATGCGGACGAGGGTGTGAGTAGCTGGATGTAGGGTGCCGGCGAAACGGCGATCGGTGTGCCAGGAAAACCACTGACGGAAAGCTCCGCAATCGGTTGCCGTTTCAGCACGTTTCGCTCACGGATCGGTTGTTGCTGCTGCTGCTGCTGCTGCTTCTGCTGTTGCTCTTCCGCTTCCGCTTCGCTGCAGTTTCCCTTGTCGTCAGTTGCGTTGCGCCCGGCTTCACCACCGTTGGTGCCTCTGCTGGCAGGATCGATCGTAGATGCTTCGATCGACGCACTCATGGTTACCGTTGCCACGGGCAACGGTTGTCGCTTGGATGCACGCGGCGAACGTTGCCGCTTGTCGGACCGGTTCAGCTGCTGATCGGTTCGACGACGGTTGCCGCCGTTGCCTACACCACCCCCTGCACTGTTCTCACCGGTCACAGCGATGCACGTCGTCGGCACCGGTTTTACCGGCACAGCCTCCAACAGCACGATAGGTGGCGTTGGTGGCGATTTTCGCGTCAAATTAAATTTACTATTGCTGCTTTTACTGGTACTGTCATTCACACATTTCACTGCACTGTACACTGGCGCCGGTTGCGCATAGTCCACGGTAAGCCTAAAATCGTCCTCACCGTCAGCGGCCCTTTCCACCCGCAACACGTTCAACTTCGCTCGCAGGCCCAACAAAAGCGCGACAAACAGTAGCGTACCGAGCACGGCAACCGCCACCAACACACCAAGCAGCAGCACGTCCGATACTTCGGTTAGACCGTACCACGGTACACGCGTTACACCGCCGAGCAGCTGTTGCTGGATGGGTAGCGTTTCGATATTGCCGGGCTCCACACCACCAATCGACGACGACGATCCTAACGCTGCGAGTGAGTTACGAGAAGATAAGGATGAAGAGGAGGACGAGAACGACGGCTGCGATATCCGGTCTTCTAGAGCCGGCCGGAACAGCCTGTGCGCCTGCCTGTTGTCACCGTAGCTATCATACACGGTCGTTGGCGATGCAGCAACCAAATCGACCAGCAACGTGCTCAAAGTCACCAATCGCAGCAACCGATGCGTGCAGCAGACCGTAGCGACCGTAGCGACATACAGCATCTTCCCTAGCGCCGACAGAACGCCGTCCTCGATGATGGTGCGATGATGGTGTAGTTTGTTGCTGCCGTATTTGTTTCGCAGCAGAATGGGACGACTGGAGCAGCTGACGGTACGCGACCGGACCACGGCGAACCAACGAAAAGCCACGGAAGTGATCCTAAAATAGAAAGCGTAAGCGAGTGTTAGATTGATTCGTGCGGTGAAGATGCAAAAGAAAAACAGCCAACTGCGTTTGTGGCTGTTTTTGTGTATGTGTGTATACATACCATCATTCATCGCCGTTTCGATGTGGTGAGATTCATTCATTTCCATTTGAGTTCAAAATTTGGCGTCGAATTTTCTATTTTTTTTTCTTTCACCACCGTTCAGTTCATGTCACCTCTACGGTTTTCCAATCATTGCAGCTGACTGCCGTGACCCCCTAGTCTAGTGGTTTATAATTTGCCACCAGTCTCCTTCGCAAGTTAGTTATGAGCACAGTGTTTATCTCGAGCGTACACTAATTAATAGTTTCTCTGTTGCGACGTACTTGGTGACCCGAGGGTGTTCAACAGAGGCCGGAGGTTTGGACTCGAAACAGCAAAGTTACTTCCATAATTATTTCTTCTCGTTGTTTGTGACCATCGCACCGAACTTGATATAATCCCAGTCCTACAAACGAATGCCACATCGACTGTGAATGAATGGGGGTAGAATGCACTGCTCGTTTTACACGCCAGCAGCAGCCCCAGCATACGCTAAGAAATGCCAGGGAAAGCCGTTTCTAAGCACAATTTTCCACTGCTCGCCACACGCCTCTGAACCGCACCGGAGAAAACATTTTGTCACTTGTTTCCCACCGGACACACAGAGCTAGGCAAAAAGGGCTCTGGGGGTGGCTCACGGATGGAAAACACTTGCTTATGCACTGTTTTCATTTACGAGAGACCGTCCAGTGGCTAACACCGATGTTCTTACACTCGTTGTACACTATGGTAATAATAAACCTTCGATACACGCAAAATTTGGAGGATTTTAGATAGCTTGTCGAAAGGGGACATTGATATATTTTCCTCGCACGCAAAATCTTTCTTCGCACCTCGCACAAACGACATATACAATTTTCCCATACACATACACACAGTTTACCTGTCACCGTCGTCGGATACGGAGGGTGGGGGAATATTTTCAATACTCCACGGGCATAGTGGTTTGGTTAGGGGTCATGTAAATTTTGACAACTTTCGAAATAAATGAAAGGACAATTTTGTCAGTGATTTTTTTTTTGTATTGAAGTTATAAATGAATAATAATTAAAATTGTAATCATCATGAAACCACTAATGTGTTCCTCAATTTGGTATAATATTAGCTTACCCCTATTGCGGTGCATAACGATAAAGCATTTTTTTTACACATAACTCGTTTCGTTAAATCTTAATGGGGCAAAAATTGAACCAGATGCTTAATTTAACGATCTACCACGTGATGAATATTTTATTGTTTTCTGCACTGCATTTGATGCGTTTGTTTAACCGGTCCAAGCCGGGTTGTGAGGATAAAACAAGCGTGTTGCTTGTTTCGCAATGGCTAGTAGCTGCAATTGACTTGCGACCGAACGTGTCTGCCCGCTCCCTTACAATCCTTTATTAAAGTACACCCGCTCAGGTATGCGGTCGGTTTTCTTGCACATTTCGTCGTAGAACTGGGGTTCGACCAGCTTCATCACGCTCGTGCTCAGTTCGGCCTTCTGCGGGAACAGGGCACATGCCGTCGGCACCATTACCGTCAAGCTGCGCAAGAGAAAGGTATCGGTATAATTTTTTACTCCTTGAAACATTTGCCACTGTACTTACAAACAACCGACGACCAAAACTTGGAATGGTGCATGGAGAATGGCGAGTCGGCGGAATGAATGATACTGCTCCAACCGTTCCATGATGACGGGCAGAATCAACATCCCCGGTGCACACATGGCAATGCGCGAGAATACAACCTGCACTCGAAAGAAGGGATTGGCTATCGTACGGATTTGGGGACAAAGGGGTCTCATCTTACTTACCTGTGCGATTCCTTTGCCAGCGGCGACCCTGCTCGAACCAACCACGTTCCCATTCTCATCCTCGATGCTAATGCCGTGGATCAACTCGTTCTGACGCATCAGTGGTATGTTGATACAGTTGGCCGCCGCAACAGCCACGAAAGGAACGTACCGCTGGAATAGTGGGGTAGCCCGCTTCTGCAGATACGCCTTGTAACCGACCGCTGCCACAAGGGCGGATGTCGTAGCCGACACGTACGCTACCGCTAGCTGCGTTGTCGAGAGGGATGAGTTTGCGTTGCGATTCGTATAGTTGACCAGGGCGTTGAAAGATTGGTTAACCCACTGCCAGAAAACCACACCGGTTGTTGTTCTGTCAAGACGAAGTGGGAGGGAGGAGAGATTCATCAGTCTAGGTGTGAGTTATTCAGCAGATTTGGCTTATGACTGGTTGCCTACTTGTACCACTGCAACATAGCGCCGGTAATGGCCATACCACCCGGCATCTGAAAGCTCATTCGCCCGAACACATTCTGCTTCTCACCACTATCCGGATGGAAAGCGCTTTCGTATAGTTTTTTCGCATAATGTATCTGATCTATCGTTGTATTTTGAGGTATAGTGCCAGCCCTGGAGAGAGAGAGAGAGAGGGGTGGAAGAAGTAAAACGATAAAACGATATCAACTATTTCTTTTGAAGGCTAGTGAAGATCACTTACCTCACAGTTAAGTACAGTTCCTTCGCGCGATCGAGTTCCTCATCGGTAGCAAAGCAGGTGCGTGGGTCAGTTATCCAGAAGTAATGCTTCAGACGCCCAGTAAAGGTACTAAGATCCCATAGCGGCTGGACAATGTCGATGTCGGACATGGTGGTGTAAGACTAAAACGAAAAACATACAATTATCACTCTATCGCCATTTGTTTCGGCCTGCAACAATGTACAACTACATTTCGCTGCAACAAAGTGATTGGTCGACCACCAACAATGTGTACCGAAGTAGTTACATAATGAAAACCCGCGCTCGGCAGGATATTATTGCCATGTCGACCGCGGATCCTTTTATTGATTATGAAACTTTTTTGTTTTTGCTCCATACAGTTCCAGAATTTCCAGTTTCCCATTCGAACCGTCACTGTTTCGTGAAAAGATGTAAAATTTTACGCATACTAAAATCTCATCGGAATTCATCTTTGACCCCAAATTAGCACTTCCTAGTTAATAGGTGAGCTAAGGGGCATACTGGCATGTACCAACTAGGAATCCTTGGTCCAACATTAACTTCTATTACATCTGAGTGAGTAGACTTTAGCAAACTGTTGGGTATTTTCCGTTTGCAGCTCGTTTTTAGCACAACATCTTCGAGCTTCTCCACCCTCAGTTGAAAAGGTAATGTATTTTTGGAGATTTGTGCTTTTTTAAATTATGCATTATGGATAAGCAAACTCAGGTGCTTGGGATCACAATTTCTTTTGCACGTACGCACTTTCCAGAACCCCGCTCGACGATGCCTTTAAAATTGGCAATTGAAAAAACTATTCAGGCCACTGGCTACCCTTTTTAGGAAACAAACTATTCACAATTTCATATAACTTTACCGATTTTAACGACACGACCACGAATTTGCGCTCCGCCCCAATGCACCCCTGAAGTACACACACATACAAGTAAACTGTCAATAATGCACCGGGCGCATTTGCTGTTGGAAAAATACGCTTGACTGCATCCGACCCAAGCTTCAATTGTCACTTGAAAAGACGTTGCAGTGGTCCGTTCAGGTACTAACTGATCACGTCTTTTGCTGACATTTTTGGAGTTTGAGCCATTAATTTAAGTTATTTTAAATGTTAGCAACCCAATCAATGTGTTTCAAGGTCTCGTAATGCTGTCAGAAAATTTTTGTATAGCCACCAGTGGCAAACGCACATAAGTTGTCCTAACTGTTTAAATTAAACTGAGAGATGAAAAGTAGAAAAACTATACTTAGTTTTTAATCCAACTAGCTTGATATTGTGTTTTCATTGTTGCTAGATTACTACTCGGCTACACTGGGTTTGCAATTTTTTTCTTCAATATTCAAACCCTGAGGTATTTATTTATTTTGTAGAAAATTTAAAATTTGCAACTAATTTTATCAACATTCCCAACAGTCCCCCAGTTGAGCCCATGTTAATTTCCTTATAAATCCTATCTTCCAACATATTCAGTAAATTACATATTCCATTCCAGATCTAAATGTTCTTTTCGGTAAAATTTTTCAGATTGGGAATAACCTCTGTCATACGAAAACACCGGATTCGTACACACGAAGAAGCTGGTTTAACTTTGAAGAAACACACTTTTGAAACGTGAAGATGGTACAGTTGAAACTCATTTTAAGGTTTGAAATGCACATATTAAACGAACAAAACTGGTCTCTTTGGCCATCTTTTGCAGACTGGGTATCTTGCTGTCAACCTATTTTTAGGATTCCACTTCGGTGTCCGCCGCATAAAAAGCGAGCGTATTCTGTATGATCGCTTCACTTCTTGCATTTTTTTCGCTGTTTTCATCCGCCATGGCCGCCAACAAGGAACGTACGTTCATCATGATCAAGCCCGATGGAGTCCAGCGTGGACTCGTCGGTAAAATCATCGAACGCTTCGAGGCCAAGGGCTTCAAGCTGGTCGCGATGAAATTCATGTGGGTAAGTACCGTGTAAAAACTGCCGCTTTTCCCGGCACGGCGACTCCGGTGCTCGCGTGACCATAACCTAAAAGTGCTAGCGCAAAACGTGCTCTATGTGGTCTTCTGTGTAATCGGAAATATCGACCTGCTCTTCTCCTCCTTTTTGCAAACAGCCATCGAAGGAGCTGCTCGAGAAGCACTACGCCGATCTGTCGGCGCGTCCATTCTTCCCTGGATTGGTTACGTACATGAGCTCCGGCCCGGTCGTTCCGATGGTCTGGGAAGGCCTGAACGCCGTGAAGACTGGCCGCAAGATGCTGGGAGCCACCAACCCGGCTGACTCCGAGCCCGGCACCATCCGTGGTGACCTGTGCGTGCAGGTTGGCCGCAACATTATCCACGGCTCGGACGCGGTCGAGTCGGCCAACAAGGAAATCGCCCTGTGGTTCAAGGACGAGGAACTGGTGTCGTGGACCCCGGCCGCCGAAGGATGGGTGTACGAGTAAGACATTACCGACCGGCCACCCCGGACGGATCGCGTGGGAGTATTCCTGTTTTATTTTATAATAATTATATGCTGTCTACTCAGTTGCATTTAAGTGCTTGCTTGGCATGATGAAAACACGAAATAAATAAATGCAAGAACACTGAAAACCTGTCCTTAGCTCTACACTTTGACCTTGAGAAATGCATTTCCGAAAGTGGAGATCGATGAAATACGATAGGAGGCTTTCTTCGTTTGCACTGGAGGAAGACGCTTTGCGTGAAGGAAGTGTTAGTGTGCCTACGTGGTCAACCTACGCCGCCTGATGGCATTGCACGCGATGCAAGGAAGTGTGTGTGTGTGCCGATCGATCTTTAATTAAAGATAGTAAAAAGCCAATCGTTCAATATATGAGGAAAACAATATGGCTAGCAAATGATGCTTGAATTTCTCGTCTTGTTTGCTGATTACGATTGTTATTATTTACAATGGGATCAGGCGACAAAACCCTTGGGAGCTAGTCTGTATAACTGGTGTATTGCATCGATTTAAGCGCCCTACCAAGATGAAAACGGTGATGTACATCACTGCCATCATGAAGATGCACTGTATCCATCCAATTTTGTTTGATGGAAGTTTCCTAGCTGATACCGGCAAACGTACCGGCTTATACAATGCCATTAAGTGGGCAAAGTATTGCGCATTAGCATGAAGAGTTTACGAAACAAAAGAATATTATGTGTTTTTTTAACAAAGGGAACAAAAGGAACAAAGGGTTTTAATGAAGTTTATCAAATAATCCATCTTAGCAACAATAAGCGAAACAGCATAATAGCAAAATGCAGAGGGCAATTAGTTTTATACGTTATCAATTAGTTAGGAAGATTATTCGAAAAAATATTAATAATATACCTATCAGTTAACGTATAATTTCGCATAATAGGATTTAAATATCTCTCAAAACGTAAACGAATATTTTCAGTATATTTTATACAATTGCATCGGCCTGAATTGAACACAAATATGTAGTGCAGTTTTCACTGAAATATTAATAGCTTTCAACCCAAGGTGAAGTATTACACTCAGTGCCATAAACAGTGAGTTACGTTAGACAACGCCAAACCACATGACAGTTAACCCCATATTTAACCACCAAAGTTTAATTAAAGTTGTAATAGGTGTTTATTGCGATTTATTCTATAAAATACAAAAAATCCACTGTGGAAAATACTACTAACTGTGGAAAATAGTGAGCGGTGATCAATTTCTAGAAGAAAGAGAGCTGTGGAAGGCTAATGGTGGTTATACAGACAGTTCTGTTGTCTCCACTATTTTTAAACTGATTGTCAGTGACAGGGTCAGTGCAAACGCGACGATATGGTCAAATAATGGACACATCTTCCGGACCTCAGCAGACCAAATAAACGTCATAAGAAACGCAAACGGACTGAACGCGCTTTTCGTCGCTCCGCAAAAAACACAGCACCAACAGTGGTTTGCGCCCCTCAGTTTAGTGATAAAAAGATCAACATGTCGGAAGTGAAAACTTACTCGCTAGCAGAAGTCAAGTCCCACAACACCAACAAATCCACCTGGATCGTGATCCACAACAACATTTACGATGTCACGGAATTTCTAAATGAGGTAATTTCAAGTGCAAACGATTGCACGGCTGTCTGTTGTGGCTGGGGACATTCGCTTCCAGGCGGATCCACGTCGTGCATACGCGGGTGCCACGAGTATGTACGGGAAGATAATCACTCACCACCGCCTCGAACCGCGTCGTCCAAATCCTGCTTACACGGGGTGTAGATAAGTTAATGAACTTCGGCTGGTGTTAGCCCAGTGCCGGACGCACACGTATACACACAAACGACGGTGACGTCGAGGATAGTTTATTAGAGAAGAGAAATCGGCCACGAATTGCGTAATAAAGAGAAGCTGAATAGTTAACCCGTTGGGCGTTGTGATCCCCCCAATCTGGTTCCGGCCCATCAGCATGGTGAGCAACCGTCCGTTAAAGCCATTTGCAATGCAAACAGCAGCAGCCGGCTGGCTGACGGATGAGAGTCTGGATGTATGTCTGGATAACTGGTCATTTGAACCTATGGCACCGCTGCCGAAAAAAACAACCTCGAGAGAACGTGTGAAGGCAATATTTTTTCTTGCATATCATCTTTAACCATCGCAAGTATGTGGCGATATTTGCAAATCATGCTCGCTGATCAAAGTTCAAGGTTACCGCAACCCCACACGGTGTGTGCGACAGTAGGTTCCCCGGTTGTGGTGAAATATTCGTGCATTTTTATTGGTTACCAGTTGCGACAAACGCTTGATTATTTTAATGTTCCTATATCGCTCCCCATTTATATGTTTGTTTTGAAATTACGTAGCTAAACCGCGCCACAACCGTCTAGTCACGGAACTGTGTCGTACTTGTCGATCATGGGATGATCACCACAGACCCTTTAGACTGTAGGATTTTTTTTCTCGTTTTTACTGATCCCAACTGCTACGACTTATCAATATTTTTATACTCTCTTTGTGAGATGCGCCTGAGATTGCGACCATGACAGCAGCCAGGGTGTAAGATGTGAAAGTTTATTACAGCCATGCCACCATGATTTGAAGCCTTAGGTGATTGGGAAAACTGGCTAGCTCTGTTTTGATCGCATTAAATAGCACTGGTTGCGGCATATAAGTTTCGCGTAACTCGCTGACGATGTTTCATTCGTAATGAACCTTGAAGGCATCATGCAAACACGAACAAATTGACTGGTATCGGACTAATGGCACTATTGTTGTGTTTATACGTCTCTCGCTCAACCTCCAGCAATCGTTGCGGAAGGTAAGATGGAGAAGCAGAATTGCAAGGTTAACCTATGAACGGGTTAACGGTGTAGACGGTGGGCTGCTGACCCGCATAACATCAATATTAATTCCGAAACTTAGCTAATGAATCATTTGTGCATTTAGGTATCCGATACGATACCGCACGCACCAGAGCTCATTTTTGCAGTTTTCCTTTATCGAATTTCACGTACACCTTCAGGGGTGTAGAAGTTTCTATTCCCGCCTTACACGGTTAGCACCACCACCATCGAAGAGAACGGGTTTGATAAGATAAAGCAGTGTTGTCATGATGATTCGCAAAACGCTACCGTCGAGCGAAAACTACCCATCCCGATTGAAACGAACAGATAGATGATGAAGCAAACGGCAAAGCAAATAATCTTTCATTTCTGAACCAGCTTGAATACTGGTGACACTTTTTTAAGAAATATTGTAAAGGCTTTAATCAAAGTAACACTGGTAAACAAGGCATCTAAACGAAACATACACTTTGAGAGTTTACGTTCATTCGCTGTAACGTGGATCGCTGTCTGAAATTATCATGACCGTAGTTCGAGACTGACAGAGATAACAAGAACGTATTTAGCGCTAGTTATGCACAGCACTGCATCACAGAAAAATCGAGAACAAAATAGTTTAATGACATAGGGCTAGTTGCATTGTGAGAACCAGCCATATTAGGTGTTTCATTGCATCATGTGTCTCTCAGGCTATTCGGGTCCATAAAAGGATGTTCGATCCCGTCTTAAAAATATCCAATCATGAACGGAATAAATTCGTACATCA
>JXXA01017324.1:0-10651 GCA_000956255.1 Anopheles punctulatus
GTATTATTTATCTTCTTTTTGTGTAAATAAACAACTGTATCATATAATTTTATAACTGTATAATGCATCAATATTTTCCTGAAAAAAGTATAAAAAGGAAGAAAAAAGCTAGAAGCCAATAATTAAAAATATAAATTCATATAAAACGCTAAACAAACACTTTTAAAAAAATTCTTTTGGAAATACATATGGTTTCATTCGGCGATTTGAAAATCAATCCAATTTGATCCAGAAAACATCGAATACAAAAAAAAACTTTTATCTCTTTATAATAAAAAACTCTATCAAAATGAATTTTTCATTAAAATTTTTGAATTTTTCACGGTCCCATTAAGCAAATTCAATTTTGATTTATAACAATGAGGATTTCTATTGCACTATAATGAAATTATTAGTTTTTAGATCGCAGTTTTTCTCACTCTGAGCAAAACAAATGAAAATGTTATGGCTTTGCACAAAAACAATCCAAACACTACCATCGACAAATTAGCAGACATTAAATCAGTTTACACTTTAATAACCATCCATAAACCAACAGAGGCTGTAATGCAGGGACGAAAAAAAAGGCGAACCGTGGAAGGCTGTGTTTAATTGTTTATGTTATTCGTACCCATCCGGCATGCTGCGTGATTGAATGAATCAATTGGCAACCCTTTGCAATGGCTCTCGAATCCAACCAGCTTTAGCGACAATAAGGCACTAAAAACGACCGGAGGCAATGATGAAAGCTGAACGACCAAATTAGAGTACCATTACAGAGCAATTAAAATATTTTATTGAATGCAATCGTGCTTGCGCTCATGTGTTTCTGTGTGCGTGTTAAACCAAAACTTTCTCTCAGTTCAAGGAATACGCTATGGAAAGCGAAGGTACAACAATTGCATATAAATTATAATCATGGCATTAAAATCTTTGTTTTATGAGCATTCTTTCATTGCGTTTCGTTCGTATATGGGGTTTCGATTCGATAGAGGACGCTTATGAAATAAAGGTGGGCGAGTGGCAGTCAGAGGCGACAGTTTTATGGAATAATTGTATCCCTCCTCTCTCTATCCCCCATTCTGTACATACTTTTGTGAGGCAAAACGCGTGGAGACACAATTTTATTTACTTTTGATGGGCTTTCTTTCGAGTTCGCTTTAACGTGTCTGCTTTCGCGCCGGCTCATTTCCGGCTTCCGTTCTTCGGGGTAAAGCACTGCTTAAGGCCGAAATGCCAGAAGGGACCATTAAAATAAAATCATAATTTATCGCTACCAATTATTGGCAACACCGTCATCGAGCCTTTACGACAACACCGTCCGTTTCGTCATTTCGTCATCAGTCCTTTTGCTCGATACCGGAGGCCTCATTTCGCTGTTTGTCAACCATCGATGACAGACTAATTGGAATTAAATGATTTTATGGTCCATCGCGTTGTTGGCTGCTAGTGGTGTTCGTTTAACGAAAGGAAATTGCTCTTGTCGAACGCGTTGTGAGTAGCTTAATAATAATTCCTTTTCTCCCATCAGCCAAGCAGGTTGCGCGAAAAACCACCACAAACCATACTTATATACACAAAACCCGGACGAAGGTGTCGATGAGAGTTTTCTTAAGTCGTGCCAAGTTATTCAAAACCTCGCAGGCAAAGTTGCTCCAAAAAATGCTATACACTCACCCACCCATTCGTCTAATCACCCCTCAGGGAAAAATTAGAGCGAAACCATGATTCAAAGAATGTGGCTCGTTCTCAGAAGGACCGGGGCGAAATTTATACACAAAAAAAGTTTGATAACTTTTCGATGAAGATTTAGCGGCTGCAGGCGGACTTATCGGCACATCGCTCAGTAGGTCATGTTTTATAAGCTGCGGTGGTGTTGATGATGACGGTACGGCCAACGGGGGAAGGGATGGAATATTGAACTGTAGCAAAATATCATAATTTTTCTTCCTATGGATCGAGAAGTTTTCGAGGCTTGTTTGAAACGATATTGAAGCAATTTAACACCAATTGTGTAGAGAAGTGGAAGGGGTATGCCGAGAAATAAATGGTTAGTCACGTTCTGGGATGTGTTTGTGTGTGTAAGAGAGAGAGAGAGACCATGGGAAAAGGAGGGAGAGAGAGATAACAGCAGAGAAGTGGACCTGTCCTATTAAAAATAAATAACACTATTTTACGGCAATTTTTTTTTTCAGTTGAATGGAGGCGAGTGGCAGAGTCTTTGCGATTTTCAACGATTTATTTTATTTGTTCTCCCGGCAGGCGCTTCTGTCTTAGGATGTTGAGGTTTCTGAAATGGAACTACAACAAAAAAAAGTTGAAACTGACCAACAGGGCCGAACTGGAACGGAAAACCGATTTCTGAAAAGGCGGCAACCGATTTGACAGGACGGCATGTTCGCAAAAAAAAAACATCCTGGCAGCACAATAGGAATTTATTTTTATGACCCGGTTCGATCCCTTGGTCGCTCGATTGCTAAGAAACGCCGAACGGCCTCCGGCCTGGGCGGCAAGCAATCATACCGAAGTACCGGGCTTTAAGACGAACAAGGCGGCCTCTATAAATATTTACTGGACTGGTGTGTGTGTGTGTGTGTTTTCCGGAGCGGACCCTCGGGGGATCGGTTCGGGTGCTGCTCGGCCGAGTAATTCGAGAGGCGAACGACGACGGAAGCACGACTCGCCATCACGCCATCGCCCATTACATCGAACGGATGAGCGACATGTGTGTGCTCAGGTTTCGATGGGCAGGGATTAATTCAAACTATATGGGCGTGTGGGGGTTTTTGCACGGGAAGCTCGTGTGCGAAACGTGTGGGATAGCCTAGGCGGTAGCTTTTCTTTAAAGAGGATTGAATGGGAAAAAGGAAACGAACGTTCCGTACTTTCCGCCATAATGCGATTGGAAAATGGGGCCTACCTGGGAGATAAATGTTTGCACAGGAACATTAATCCTACCAAGCGGTGCTATCTTTTTATACGTTCATTACATTTTGCCCGTAAACAATATTTAATGATAACTGATAGTAAATCATGCTGGGTGAGAATGAAGCACGATTATTGTATAAAAAACCATGCTACACATATTGAAAGATTTCAATAGTTAATATAGGTTTAATATAGGTTAATTTTCTAAATACTTTAAATCGACATGCCGTTCGTTTTAAATAATAACTTCATTTCAGTGTTTTATCATTCAGCTAAGTTACATGCAGGGAATTTGATAGCAAAAATAGATTTTGTAAAATTTTCAAATTTCTCCTGTTTTTTTTTTATTCCTACTGATCGTTGATAGAATTGAAAAATTATTAATGTTGTTCATATTGTTCATATTCACTTAAACGTTTTAGTTCATCAGCTATATGAATAAGTACAAATTTCGAGATTCAAAATGAAATTGAATCACAATGAAATAACATTTCACAAGTATCTTACTACCAATATTTGAAAAAAAAGAAAAATGTATGTTGAAAATTTTTTCTTTAACATGAGTCTAAAACGATTGTTTAAACGAGTATTTAGAAGAAAAAATCTTGAGCAAGTCGTGTGGAGTTCAAATGATAGGAAAAATATCGATGATAAAATCGAAGATGTTTTGTATAATACTTCATTTTCGTGAAAGATGAACGTATGACGACGGAACGTATGTTCGAAACCGATTTAAAACAAAAATGCTTCTTGGAACCATTCATCGTCTTCAAGTTTTTGCTGGTTTTACCGGACCTCTGTCTGCCATTCATAATCAAGCACAGCTTGACTGCGCTGCACTTCCGTCTTCCGTGCAGTGCAGGAGTTTTTAATATTCCAGTCCATTCTGACACCACTTCATCATCATCTGCCCGAACGATGGAGACGCCCAGCCGCCGGTAGAGAAAAAAGGTGCAATAAATCAAAAGATCAATTTCGCAACGTGCATGAAGTGGAGACGAACGTTTGCATGATGAATCTTGGCAGTAACGTGGATTGCTGTCAACGTTGTCTGGAAGTCAGTCATAAAGTAATGCTTTTGCTTTCCCTGTGACTGGTGTGCACGAAATAATAAAAAAATCTTTTCTACAGTTTTCCATTCTCTTCGACACATTTAACTTCCCAAAGAAGCTGGAAGAATCATCGCTTGCTCTCCCCTGCTTGTCTGTGGCATTCTAGTCGCGTCGGAGTGCCTACCCTGTTGTGCCGTTAGCATGGCACAGATTTTCCCACCGACACGATCTGCTAGTGCTGTCAACTTTTCGCAGGCATTGAGATGCAGCACGGTTTGTTGAATAAAAGATTACTTTCCACGGCAGCACGGGGCACGATGGTGAAACTTTTTTTTTTTTTGCGGAACACACAGTGTGTATTTTATACACTTTTATCTAGCGGCCAAAATGAACGTTGCTTGCAGCGTGCAAGTTACGATCCGCGTAGCTTATAATTCTGACCACGGGAAGAAAATATGTCCGCTTACCTTTTTTTCTCCAGCCAGTGAACCAACAAAAAAAAAAGAAAACTGTGTCAGCCCAGAATCGGAAGCAGGAGATTTTGATTTTCATTTTAAATATTTTTTACATTTTTTTTATCTTAAAGTTTTCGTTCCCTGCCAGGATTAGGAGCACTGCAAGTGTGAGAAAGTATTAAATTTCCTTCTGTACCAACGCAACGCCAGACGGACAGTTTTTTAAACCCACGTCATAGTGAAAGAAATCTCAAAAAAAACGCTAGGAAATGTAAAATGGTCACAAAAATTCTGTCACCATAATAACGCCGCTCATAAATTTAACGAACAGAGAGCGGCTAGCATTTTTCCAGAAGCAACATTTTTCTATTGCAATGGAAAAGCTTTCAACAGGCCCAGACCACCCCCAAATGGTCGTTGATGGCAGTTCCCATTTAGATACTGAGCTGGAAGTGACTGCTGTTCGCCGTGGGGCTGTTTGAATTGCAAAAAAATGAATAAAATATCAACCAATGACTGCCTTTTGGGTGCATCTCAAACTGGTCTTAACCGGTGGTGACGTCACTGTCAAAACTCAAATCTTAACATAATCGTCGTTGAAGAAGCAAAGCGGAGGAGTTTGTTCCACTTTTCTGCTTTTCAACTGGATTTCCTCAATCTTTTCTCCGTTTTGTGAATGAAGGGCTTAAGCTGGAAATCCATCTTATTTTGAAAAATGTTTCAACGAATTGTTTACCTTATAAGTTTTTTTTTCGGTTGTTTAAATCACAAAAGTTTAAATTTTTGATAATTGCTTACGTGATAGATTCAGTTGAGTTCAACAAGATGTGACATACTACTTATTAGTATGAGAATAAAAAATATTTTGTTATATTTGGTGTTTAAGTCGTTTTTTGGTTTCGTATAAAATTATTTTCATCTTTAATAAAACTAGTTTATCGACGGAGCAGCAAACTTTTGTATCAAACTTAATATTTCCTAACAGGTGATAGATAAAAAAAAATAAGTAAATTGACATTAGTAATAAGTATAAGCTCCAAACGATTTCTTTTATTTCATATCATCTAACTTATGAATCATCATAAGACCAGGGACATGGAAATCTCATGTTATGTTGTTTAAATTTGTTGTCTTTCCTAAACACCATCGTATGCAATCCTAAAACAATATATTCTACATTCCAAAAATCTCAAAAATCCCTAAGTTTCGTGAACTTCCGAGCAAATAGGAAAAATATGATCCCTTAAGAATTGGTTAATTTGATTCAATAAAAGGAGAGCACACAACGTCGCTCTATTATATATTTCTAAATGTAATAGAACATAAATCTTATAATAATAAAACTCAACAGTATCCAAAACGACGTTGTAAAATTTACAACGACGATATAATACTTACTAAACACTGTTCACAACTGGACAAAATAATCTTCGCAGTTGAAAACTTAAACATACACAAACAAATCATGTTTCCCTGTTTGTAAATAACCTCGAGCTATCATTGAAAAAAAAACTACGTGGGCCAATAATTTAAACAAGCTAATAAAATATGGCAAATAGCTTCATTACTTTATGAGGCATTTAAGTCTATAAAAATCCAATATATTTTCTTCAGTAAATATGTTAATTCAATCGGTGCAAAATTTCAGTGTGTCATTAAAATGTGTTGGTTTATTTATTTGAAGTTTATGTGAAAACTCAGCTCGATTTTCACATTTTTTAATAAAACTCAATACTCTAATGAATGTTTGGGAAAACACACTGGACTTGTGTTCAGTATTTGCTCAAGGAAACATTCCAATACATCGTCATACTCGTGAGAAGAAGCATTCTTTCAATCGAAGCTCACCTCCATCGATATGCGACCACTGCCGAACAACACTGCCTGCAGCAACACTGGAATGCATAAAAAATGCATAAATAATTGATAGCACAAAAAGCAAACGGCACACCGGAACCAACGCTATCGACCATGAGCTCCGGAAAAACTGAAGAACCTGAGCGGTTGTGTACCATTTGCTTACGTTTGAACCATTTTCCCGTGTGCAGGCGGGTTTTACGCTTGGATTAGGGAAATTTAATGCTCCGGAGCGTTTTGTTGGCACACTTTGTGCAGTCTCCAGCATCCAGTAAAGAAAGTCCCTGCAGGATAAACCGTATACGTGGCATTTGATTGCAGCAAGCCATGGCAAAGCCATCGATTGAGCAAAAACCACTGATCTGATATTTGCATACACGAAGGGGAAACATGTTTCTGTTTTGTGTGCGTGTTTGTATGGGTGTGCGAGTGTATGTTTAGACGTATTAGTTTATGCTGTAGATTAAACATGTTCCGCAATTTTAGAATATCGAACCTTCTTACCTTCTTGGAGCAAGCATGTGGTTCGATAAAGTAGTTTACGAGCACCAGCGCTGGTACAGATTAGAGATTATCGATACTATTAATTTCAAATTTTCAAAATGCGCCATCAGCTGAATGGCTCATAGGTCATCGTTTCATGCGTCTCAAAAAGGGACTAATTGACGCCGTACCATTTTGTATCGAAAACCACCACAAATGATGATGCGATATGGATGGCAGCATATCATTAAAATTGGTATCGTTCTCAAAGACCTGGTTGTCTTTCTTCCACCAGACGAAGAACAACTTCGTATTCCGAACAGAGCTGGGGCGAAATATTGCCGAGGATGCAAATGTGTTTCTGCATGCGAGCATGTAAGGGCTTGGGGTTTGGAAATGGTTATATCATCCCATTTATTGGACGGGTGGCCACAAACGATGGCCTCCCTTAACCTTTAGCCCTTCCCTCCCACCGAACGATGAAAAACCAACCTCCGCTGGACATTCTACCGGTGATAACTCTTTCGACGCCCGCCGTTTATTGCTTTTTTTCTGAAAGCTTGCAGAAAATATCGGCCTCTTGCCATTTTCGGAAAGTTTTTCTACCATCCACCCACCCCACCCCCTCCCCCTTGCCGGGGCTTAAAAATCGATGATTCCGAAAAACTTTCTCCCGGAGCAAACAGCGGAAAGAGGAAGTGGCTTCTTGGTTGAATCTTTTCGAATTGCGATCCAGTTTGTGTGTTTGTTGATATTTTTGTTGAACTGTCTGTTTCTGGAAGGCAGCACCCCACACCACTTAACCCTCACCCGAATGAAGGCAAACTTTTCATGGACGATATTCACCCATATTTTGCTCCTAAATCAACCGGAATCATCATTTTTACGGAAACCTGCCCCGTCTGGCAGGTGTGGACACGGAAAGGAGTTGAAAGCGCAAAAAGATCCCATGTTCCGCGGAACGAAGCCAATAACACATACACAGACACGCACGCTCACAGACACAAGGTGCTCACGGGCCAATGTGTTCTCGATGAAAGCGTTACGATGGTTGGACAGCCTGGGGAAGGACCGAGGGATTGATAAATAAAAGTTGAATGAAAAATTTATATTTATTCGTTTGTTTGCCTCCATCTGGATCTGAAGCTTTGTGCCGGGACGGATCGATTTGCAGCGAGATGTTGTGCAAAAGTAATTGCCCTCGTTGAGGTGATTCTCCTGATGGCGGTCGGTTCGAATGGAGTCCGTTTTCTATTTGTCTCTTTCGCACGCTTTCGCCGGATCACGGGTAGAAAGAAAGGATTTCGACAAGTCAAACACTAATGCGGAAATGGCTTGCTTTGCCTCCACAGGTCGAAACCCAACGTTACTAACGAGTAGAAAGCCTCTTATATCTCCACCAATTTCGTTTTACGCAACAGTAGCGGTGTGTTTTCGGTGTGTGGCGTCATTTTTTCCAGCCCGTTTCCACGAACCATTGCGTAAAATTCGACCTGGTTATGGAGCGCGGAGGAAGGTTGTGCGTTACTTGGGTAACATAAATTTCGCACGAGCCACCCCACAAGCAGGACGGGGTATTTTGCTGTTGGCACGAAACAGAGTTTTTTTCGCCAAGGTGGGGTGAGCATTAAAAGACGGGCGCGGTGCTGATGTATTCCGGAGAGGTGTGAACTAAGTGGCTCTTTATGGTGCAACAATTTGATTTTTTTTTTCGTTTGCTGTTTTCATGTGCACCGCTGTGACCGCATAGAGGGGTTTCACCCGTGCGCTAATAAAAACCGGTTCCCGGAAAATGGGAGCTTCACAACAGTTCCGGTTCGAGTTTGATGACGCATGGATGACAGTCGGCAGGTGTTTCTTTTTGAAGGAAAAATTTCCAGCCGTGTTTGATGGCAGTGGAACTAGAAAAACTGTTGGCTGTGGTTTGATGCTTTCTCCGTAACATTTATGACTTTTCGTGCTCTAATTGAACGCGACTTGAGACGAGCGGATGAATGAGACGTTGACGCTTTCATTTGGTGATTTGGGAGAATTTATGAAATGTGAAAGAACTCTATAGAGCTCTCTTAGCTCTATCTCAACCTCTAACATGTTGGATACATTAACTTCGTTGGTGTGTATTGACATTTCCTGAACAATGTGATACATAATATATAAACTGCGAATTCTTCGTTAAGAATGTATGCATGGATAAGTTAAGTATGAGATTTCGACTAGTTTTTTTGAGATCTGAATAATTTGATCTTGTAAAATTCTGTAATGTTCACCGTATTATTGTTACATGAATAAATGTGTTGTGAGCAGTTTAAAAAAAATTCAACTGTTAATTTTTTTTTTAATAAAATTTAAATCATTTTCATTTCTATACGATTGCAGTTTATGCAAATGAACCGCTGCATGGTTCATTGTTTAGCTTTTTGTGAAATGATTAATCTCAAATGTGTGAATAACAGCTAATATTTTGATGTGTTTTAGAAAACTAATTTTCAAAAATTTAACCGGGGGTGGGGGGGGGGAACAGTTGGGAAACCTGTTGGACTATTGGGATATAGTGCTAAACAGTTTAGAGTGATTTCTGAAAACATAGATTTCTGAGTTGCTTAAACAAAGGGTTCACAAAAAATACTCTTTTATACAAACGGCAAAACTTATTGCAGACAACACGATACATTCATATTATTTTCAACTTCTTTTGATTGAGTCAACTATTTATGTTTGAGTAGTGATGACATACGACTTAAGAAAATCCTATCAATAAAACATTTAATTTTGTTATTTTATCATCGCAAAAATCCAATAGTTCACCTAGCTAAGGAGAGATACTGTTTAATGATACCTTTTCCCTGTAACACACACACACAGTTTCCATGAAACAATTTTTACCAGCGAAGAAATAAAGCAAAAGAAACTAATTTTTCATCCACTGCACAAATACTAATTCTCTTTCTTTGTTCACCTGTGTTTAATTGCAGCCAAACAGTCGCACATGCACGAGAATCCGTCAGACTTCAACACCGGTACGTATGCGGATCAAACACGAATACAAAACAACCATCCTCGTACCGCAGAAGAATTCCTATACAAAGATCAAACGACAAACTGCAGTTGGACAACCGGATGGTTGCCCTTCATTAAGCTAAATTACCTTCCAGAACAACACCACGTGCGTGTGTGTGTTTACGGTGGTTTTTCTTTGCCATTTATGTGCCGGTTGGTCAACCGGCCGGAAGTAACGCATCGCGCGTCCGAGTGGAAAAATGAATGGAAAATTAATACCAATTTCATGTTGCTGTTCGGTCGTGGAAACACCCGTACAGCTCGTGCCTGGTGAAGAGGGTTTTTGGACGGTGGACAGCAAATGAGTCCTCCCGGACTGGACGGCATAAATCTCACCAGTGAATGCCGTCATTTTGCCGCACGCATAAATTATATTCCACACAAAACCGTTTGTTAGGTACTTTGAAAAATCCTTAAAAAAGTTTAAAAAACACCACACCCATACGCGTTACTTACCAAGGAGACATATGGAGTGGAATGTTGCTCGTGCTTTCCCAAACGCAGCTTATTTGCTCTTGAACCTGTCCAAATAGCCGTCCATTATTTTCCGCTTTTTAACCCTCTTTAAAACCCCTCAATGGGTCGCAAAGCGACGAACAAACATTAGAATACGCCGTGAAATACAAGCTAAACGCGTGGTCAAAGTGGAGATTGGCTTATATATTTTTGAGTTTTGTGCCGTCCATCCTATGACAACGTGTTTGGTATTTTACGAAAATATTAAACATGACCCTAGGTTGAACACAGGCCGAATATGCTGAACTGGAAAATGATGATGTATCATATGTTGGCAAGAATGAGATTGCAAGCTTGGTGTTAGTGTAGAAATGACATTTTTGT
>JXXA01017327.1:0-15960 GCA_000956255.1 Anopheles punctulatus
TCATAACGGAAACGCGTAAAAAACCCATGTGTAACTGTTTGCAATCAAAACGTAACGCTTCATTTTTCAAAATTTCATTAAAATGCTTTATTTCTGCTAGCCAATCAATCCAAGGATCATGCAAAGCACTGGATTTCTCGCCAAAACATAGGTGGTTAGTGCGCGGAAGCTATAAAATGCAATTGGACTAAATTAGCTAAATAGTGCTCTAGAAAGCAGTAAGAAGAACAACAAATGCAAATAAAAGTGCTGTACATTGTTATATATAAAAAAGGAAATGTTAGCGATAACCGCTGCCTTAAAAGCAGCGTAACTTTGGTGCAGTTAGTGACGTGCCACGATTGTTGTACCCGCTAGCCGGCGAAACCATTTGGATTGTTCTTCTGCCAGTTCCAGGTATCCTCGCACATTTCGTCCAGTCCACGTTTCGCGGTCCATCCGAGCTCTTTGGCGGCAAGTGAGACGTCCGCGTAGCTTGCCGCAACATCCCCCGCACGTCTAAATAGGAACGGGGAGGTGAGTGTGTGTGTTAAAAGATTACACAAAATTTACAGCACTGCTTGCGAGGCGGAACCAAAGCGTGTGGGGTTGTTAAAGTGCTTCAATCGGGAACGGTTATTACCTATCTACAATCTCATACTTGACCTCCCTTCCGGATGCTTTTGAGAAGGCTTTAACTACTTCCAACACCGAATACCCGCGGCCCGTACCCAGATTATACACACAGAACCCACTGATAGATCCACCGGCAAGCTTATCGATCGCCTTCACGTGCCCTTCGGCAAGATCGACGATGTGGATGTAGTCGCGTACGCCCGTTCCGTCGGGTGTGTCGTAGTTGCTGCCGAACACGCGCAAATATTCGCGCCGTCCAACAGCCACTTGCGATATGTATGGCATCAGATTGTTCGGTTCACCGTTCGGGTCCTCACCGATGCGACCCGATTTGTGTGCACCGACGGGGTTGAAATAGCGCAGCGAAACGACCGTCCACCGTGGGTCCGACTCGCACAAGTCCTTCATGATCTCCTCCGTAAAGTACTTGCTTTTACCGTACGGATTGGTGCAGCTGCCCGTCGGATGACTTTCTGTCAAGGGTAACTTCTGTGGCTCACCGTAGACGGTGGCACTCGAGCTGTAAACTATCTTAAACACTCCGGCCTTGAAGGAAAGAACGTACAAAAGACACGTATTTTTGCATTAAAAACCAAACATACGGCTAGTAGCAGTGTGTTCATTACCTCCGCCATCACCTCGAGCAGGATGCTCGTACCGGTTATGTTGTTTTGATAGTACTTCAGTGGGATACGGCATGATTCACCGACCGCCTTCAATGCTGCGAAGTGTACCACACAATCAATTCTATGCTGCAATGAAAAATGGTATAATCCATTAATAGCACACTCACTAACAGCTGAATAAACAACAGACCCAATGCATTTATCCGAACAAACCTTTTTCAATACAGCGAGCAACTGTTCTCGATCGCGAATGTCCACGTCATAGAAGGTAACGCTAGCACCCGTAATTTCCTGCACCCGTTTCAAAGACTCTGGCAGCTTCGACTCTGCACCACCACCGTATGCATTACAAAGGTTATCCACGCAAATGACCGCGTGGCCCGCGTTCAGCAGCTCAAGCACGGTATGCGACCCGACGAATCCGGCTCCACCGGTCACGAGGATGTTCAGAGGCATGATGCTTTTATCGTTTGCTATCAACTGCTATGTGACACGACGATTGCCACGCAAATGCTTACACTGATCTACCACACCCGAACGCGACAACGACAGCTCATCTAATAATTCGTGGTGGCCAGTCGCTTGAGAACAAACTGGAGCTGCTGCTCTGTGCGCGACACATACGCATTTCCACACTTACGCCTGTCTACATGGTCTTGTCTGTGACGCTTCTTATCAAAATCGGCTTTCAGTGTATGAGCTGCTGTCTCGTTGTTGATGATAAATTGTTTTCACTTCATTCATCAGCACTAAAACAGCGGCACACCGAGAACAGCAGCAGCAGCAGTAGCTCGTTCTCGAGCAACACAAAATGTAAACAAACAATGCTGACGTACCAATTTGACATTTCACCAATACTATTGAATATTCAGAATAACTGCTCACACACAAAGCGAACTAATCATTTGAAAGCATGAAATTCACGTAGATTGCAAAACATCGTTAAATTTTTAAAATGCCTTTTTTTACGAACACTACCCAGTGTTAGTTCTGTAGCACATCTTTTGTTGTGAAAATACTGTTTATGTGATACATAGAGATTGTGTAATTTTACACATTTCCCTATCGATCAGATTCTACAATCAAACCTTGTTGCACAACCATCGTTGAATGTTATCAATATTCTTTTAGCGACAACCGTTATCACATATGCATGTAAACATAAAACTTGAAGCGTCAAATTTAAACAGCTGTATGGCCTGGCTAGAAGGAAACCAACGAAAAAGTTTATTTCAATATGCCTAGAAATTCAACCGGTTGGCTATTAGCAGTTACACTGGCGGACATCTCTCTTCCTTTGCAATGCAACTTTATCTTATTGTTGTATTGATTAATGACTAAATTGCTCGATAGTGATAGGCGCTATCACAAAGACTCATGGTACCTCTAGAAGACGCGCTTATCTAACGCCTCATCGGCAGGCTTCCAATGACCTTCAATCGTTCGCGCAGCTTGTCCAACAGCGTATCCATCGACAGCTGACTCCGATGGGACAACTCCGGTCGCAAGATGCCGGTTCGAGTCGTGTATTCTCGTGACGTCTTTCTAGCTGAGAATATATGCTTCCACCAGTGATCTAGAAACGGTGATGTTAGGCCGAATGGAAGAAGACGTAGGTTTCGGGACGCTTTCAGTCGAAAGTCTTTTGCCAGATGTACCATCTGGAGCAGGGACGAACCTAACGGCGTACTCTATAGTGGTTAGAAAAGAATAAATAAAATTTGAAAGGTCACCTGCGGAACATGACTACGGCTCAGGGCGATCGTGCGGTAGTTTCGAGTACAAGTTCATTACCTCGCTGCCGTCGTACACGGTGGACAGCGTATAGTTTACAAAACAAAGCGCACTGTCCGTTTGGTTCGCCGGGCAGCTGTACGCGCCTGGAGGTGGTTTCTGATGCGGTTGAAGAGATAATCCTAGCTTTTGAAACGTTTCGCTAGTGCCAAGCTGCATGCAGATTTCGATCGTGTCCATGAGGGTTTTTCGTATCGTGGCTGGATCGCTTAGCTCCGTGGCTGATTCCTGATAGATGACGGAAGGATTGAATCCAATCCAGAGGTCCGGAGCTTGCTCGTGCATGATAACGTTCACCTTCGCGTTCGGTTGTATGCCTTGCTTGCTGTTGATCGTTCGATCACTATCCGGTTTGGACAGCGTTTCGATAAATAGTTCGGTGGCTAGCAAGCAGTTTGGCTGTTTGACCGGAAGTGGTGGTGGTTCGTGTGATGGATTTACATTCAGCGAGAAGATGGGAGCAACTATGGGACTTTTGAGAGCAATTTCTAGGGGAATTTCGTTCAGTAGCTCGCGAAGATGACACTCCGTGACAATATTGGCCCGAGGAAGTAGTTGATAGTCCTCCATACATCTACCTGCGACGATCAGTTCCTCTTTCGCAAAAATGTATTGCGTCTCAAAGTTGATGGTCACTTCCACACCCAACGCGGTTGAAGATGCTGCAAGAAAAGTTCACTTTACCTCTCAGCTCATCACGCAACACTACTCATTCTCCAAAGGATTAGGCCTACCCGTATTGTAGATAATCCTCTGTGGTCTAGCATCGGTCAAGAGCTTCAGGTTCGTGTCGACAGCATACAGCTGTTGCAGTGGCGGTATGAAACTGGACGTTTGATTCGTAAACGCAATGCCCGGCTTAGAGCCGTGCAGGAAGGGGTCAATAAATTCGTACCCCAGATAGTGGGCACTCTCGGCAAACAGGTACGAAACATTCAGCCACAGCTGCGACGGTTCGGATGGTTCTAGTACGTCGTTACACCGGCTGCCTTTAAGTACTAGCACCGTTTTATTGTTATCCTGCGCGTATAAGTATTTTCCGACACTTTCCGCTACATGATCACCGCCTAGCACGATGTACGTGTAATGGCTGTCGAGTACAATCGGGGACTGCACTGTACTGGCCGATGAACTATAGCGACTCGTAACGAGCAGAGCTGCTACTATCACGGATGCACTTGTTCTTGCCATCGTGGTGAAGATGCGCTTGTCAGCACCGTCTGTTAGGAACTAGAGCTACCTGCCCGAGGGGACCTGTTTAAAGTTGGAGTGTGTGAAGTTTACACTAACGGATGTTGTTGGATGAGCTCGCGTCAAATTCAAAACATGCTGCAATGTCGCATTGCACGCACCGCAATGACGACCCACCATACAGCAGCCTACCTATCCTATGCTCGGTCAGTTCGTTTTGTGCCTCATGTTCGTGAACTCTTCCATCCCATTCGCGAGCAATGGAGCACAGCCACAGTCAATCATTTTTCTCTTAGCCTACTGTTTAACCGAATAACGCAGCTTAAACTTTCATTCGCTGCAATAGTCTTCATTAGACGAATATTTCCAACTGACGTCGTTTATGTTGCGTTTCGTTCATTCTTTGCGCTTTTCGTGCGCGATCGAATGTGTGGCAACGAAATAATTAATTTCGTTCATCTCCGGTGCAACGCTTTTCACGCTGGGAGGCCACCCAAATGTGCGGTCGTGACGAAGTCTTTGGTAACGGTATCGGCGTGGCTATGGAAACCATCAACATTTCAATGTCATTAGTGCTACGTAAGCTAACCTTCCACGTGTGTCACCATGCTGCATGAAGCACACCAAATGATTCATTAGTGCAGCCGATGATCCTCTTTGATGAGATCGGCCGCCTTTTCACCGATGAGGAAGCTGTGCGCACTGGTATGGCCCGTCGGTGCCTCGGGAATGATGCCAACGTCGGCCACCCGCAGTCCCTTAATACCGTACACACGCAGTCGATTATCGACGACGGCCTCTGGATCCTGTGGAGGGCCCATCTTGCACGTGGCAACCTGAAATGGAAGAACAATCGGACTTGTACAGTTTTCGTACAGCAGAGCGCACCACTATTCGGTTGCCACCTGATGCTGGAAGGTTGCCGTCAAGTGGCGCACATGGCATCGCCAGTAGTCGATGGTGTTGAACGCCATGTACTGACAACCGGGCACCTTGCGGGAGTACAACTCGGCGCCAAGCTTGCGCAGCGGCTCCTTCGTGCTGATGCGTATAACCTCCCTAATGGCAAATACCAGCGCATCCACGTCCCGCTCGTCCTCAAAGTACTGATACCGGAACACCGGATGGTTGAACGGGTTGGACGACTTGAGCTCCACACGTCCGACGGCCCGTGGTTTCAGTAACATGGGCAGGAACATAAAGTTCCTCGTATTAGCCAGCGGTCGGAAATATTCGTTGTACATGCGCTCGGTGAGGTAGTACGCATTTCGCGTGCCTGGAGTGGTATCGAAGCTGAACGAGGTGAATGCCTGCATCACCTCCACGTCTGGATAGTCCGGGTCGGGATCCTCCGCGAACGGGGACTTGACGTACAGCAAACTCTCGACCGAGTTCGACGTGAGCGGCCCGGAGCCGTTACGGAAGCGCATAAACTCCCGCACATTGGCCAGCTGCTCGAAGCTGACGAGATTGTCCGTGGGCTCGTGTAGGATAAAGATCGGCCCAAACACTCCACCGTGCTCGTACACCTTGCGCCCGACCGGAGCATCGTGCAGGAGTTTGATACCATGCTCTCGGAGATGTTTGGCTGGTCCTACGCCGGAAAGCATGAGCAACTTCGGACTTTCGAATGCTCCAGCCGAAAGGATCACTTCACGGGTGGCGTCCACCTCGTAAAACTGATGATCGTGCAAAAGACGCACACCAGTGGCTGTTTTGGAATCTACAGTAACACAGAAAAAAAAAAAAACAAAAACGAAAACCGCCCGATCGGTAACATAGTAAGATTCACTTCCACAGCGTTGAATGCACTCTTTTCTTTACCCGGATCGATGAGAATCTTCGTAACCCAGGACCGCGTCGCAATGTGAAGATTCGGACGGTCCACTATATCCCGAAGGTAGCTGTTGCCTCCCGTCGCCCGGTGTCCGTTGCGGGTGTGAGCTTGCAGAAAAGACACTCCGAGGTTGTCTCCAGCGTTATAATCCAGGTAGCGATATCCCGCCGATTCGGCGCTCTTCACAAACGCACGTGCAATGTCCGTCCTGCGCTCAACAGGGAGTAGAAGACGACCAGCATTCAGAAGCTCACCGTCACACGGTTTGTGCGCTGCATTACTTACCGAAACGGGCAATCTTCCACCGACAATCGTCCGTCCTTGCCGTGGTATCCATTATTGCCGAAATCACGAATGTTGGCCGTCTCGATACGCTTAAACAGTGGCAACACGTCGTCCCAGCTCCACCCATCGTTACCCGCCCGCGCCCACCCGTCATAGTCGCGACGATTACCACGCGTGAAGATCACGTTGTTGATAATGGACGATCCACCCACACCGCGCCCATGTGCCCAGCTACACCGGCCACCGCGCAAACCGAGACAACCGTTGCGTTGCTTCTGCGTTTCGTAGCCAAAGTTATAGTCGGTGGAGGCCAGTATTGGTCCCACGAGCGGAGAGTCCGTCACGAGCGGGATCTCACCACGACCGATCTCGAGCAGCAGCACCGAAACGGTCGGATCTTCCGTCAGTCTATTCGCTAGCACGCATCCTGCCGGACCGGCACCGACTATGATGAAGTCGTACGAGTCCAAGAACGTGTGCCGACCGTAGCTGATCTCTTTCGCATCGTACACGAGACTTGTGATGTTGCTGAGGCTGATAAACGCCGCGGTGGGTCGAAAAAGCACTACTCCCGTGGCAAGGAGCACCGAAATCACAACTCGGCACGATTCGAACATGGTTCGCGGGTCTATTGGCACTCCGGCACTTGCGCACTAACAATTCGCGGCACAATCCCTACCGCATCGTACGACGGTTAGCGTCGATCTGATCGCCACCAGAGAGCCAAAAAATGCTTCTTGCATTCGGGCGCATCGTAATGCGAGCTGCCGCATGCCCCGCATTGGCGAGGGGAGGGGAGGCTCGGCCTAATCGTGGCCGTTACGCACATTTGGCGCTTACCTTGCCACTATATTTCGCATTCGACACGATACCGGTGCCAGTGCACGGGGTGTGCATCGATCGCCTGCTTGGATGGTTTGCGTGTTTACGTTTCTCCGCCCAGGAAAAGGAAAAGGTAACCCGATTCGGCCTTGCCCTGCTCGCCGTTTGATTGTTGATGATTAAATGATACAAAAAGACGGCAACGAATTGATAGGTGGGATAAATGAGCGCTTGTGAAGTCATCCCGAGTAGAGTGCGTTTAAATAAATTAACACGAGTGTGTCATCGGCAGTTGGTATTAATTTCAAATTAGACGCTTTATTTACATTGATTTGTTATTCACATGCCCTTAAGAGTAGTTTTCCTGCATCCCCTTCACTGCGCAATGTAAACGATTAGGTTAGAAATTTTATGCTAATCGAATGAGTATTGAAGGCTTAATCAATATGAACTGATGCTTCGTCCTACAGATGCATCCTAAATCTTACCATAAATCATTGCTCAATTATTCATCCCATAGGGGGATCGAACAAACATGCGGTCTATTAGACAAACCGTGTTAACGCCCGGCGTGGCCAACACGGCTGTATCGAAGAATGTCGTCAAGTGGACCACAGCCGCAGGGCATATTACTGCGTGCGAGCATAATGGAGGCCCGTTTCTCCCACCCTTAAAAAGAGCCACTTTTATGCTTCAGTTCGGTTGTCCGCCCAAGCGGTCGCCGTTTCGTTGTGGGGGGATTTTTGTTTTAATTTTTTTACATTACCACCAGGCGCAGGGCCGGGCCGCGCGCGCACTGAAGATCGTAACATAATTTTTGGCATTACGAAACAACAAACGAGCAGCTGCAGCGCAAACGCGTGCTTCATCGGAGTACTTGCAGGGAATTATTTAACGCGGCTGGAGCGTTTTTCGGGATGGATTAATCGAGAAGCTAGATTCGCGACGGGACGGGGTCAGCGTTTATCGTGGAGATTTATGTTCGTATGCGACCCGGACAATGTTGACCTTTGCGCTGGTTGTCACCCCGATGAGTTTATTGATGGCAGCTAAGCTCCTGCTACTTGTCATGGCGTTTCCTTAAGGGGAAAAGAATGTCCTGCAAAGGTCAGTAGTGGATTTATTTGAATGGCCATTCGAAGAGAGACCTCGCGGGGCTGCCGGACGCGGCGTGTTTCGTCCTACGCTCGTAGTCATCCTTGCGGGCGGCCTCCCGTACCAGATCGGCCGCTTTCTCGCCGATGGCGAACGCGATGGCGGACGTGTGCGCGGTCGGTGGAAACGGTACGACACCGATGTCGGCAACGCGCAACCGTCGCATCCCGTACACGCGCAGCTCATGGTCGACAACCGCCTCGGGATCTGTCGGGGGACCCATCTTGCAGGTCGCCACTTGATGGTGGAAGGTTGCCGTCAAGGTCATGACGTGACAGCGCCAGTACTGATGCGTACCGAACGGGTGCTGCTCACATCCCGGCACCTGCTTCCGGTACAACTCCACGCCTATCCGTCGAAACGGTTCCTGCGATGTGACGCGGATCGCTTCCCGTATGCCGTACACCAGTGCCTCAATGTCTCGGTCATCCTCGAAGTAGCGATAGACAAAACGAGGATGATGAAACGGATTGGTGGACTTTAGACGCAGCTTGCCCCGGGTGTACGGTTTCAGCAGCATCGGCAGGTACTGGAAGGAGCGCGTGTTTACGATCGGTCGGAAGTACCCGTCGAAGGTGGCGTTGGTAAGCCGGAAGGCACGCGGTGTCCCGGTGCCGGTGTCGTAGTCGATCGATGCGAATGCCTGCATGATTTCGACGTCCGGCAAACCTGGATCGGGACTTGCGGCTACCGGTGACTTCACGTACATCAAGCTCTCGACCGAGTTGGTTGTGAAGACGCCCCGTCCCTTCAGGTACCGAACGAAGTTGGCCAGCGTGAGGCTGCCGTCCAGGGTGAGATTGTCATCGATCGGTTGACGCACGAGAAACACCGGCCCAAACACGCCTGGATGCTCGTACAGTATCTCACCGACGGGGAGATCCTGGACCACCGGGATTCCGAACGACCGCAGATGCTCGGCCGGTCCAACGCCGGAGAGCATCAGCAGTTTGGCGCTCTCGAACGCCCCCGCCGAGAGGATCACTTCCTTGCGTGCCTTCACCGATTGCGTTCTGCCGTCACGCACGAACACGACACCCGTCGCTTCGTTGGTCGCTGTGTACGAAACAGAATCAATGGAGGTTGCAATCAATCGTTTATGTCGTGTGCTCCTTTCCCGCCATAGCATTAGTTACCCTTATTAATCAACACCTTTGACACCCAGGCTCGGGTGACGATGTGCAGATTCGGACGGTTGCGAACAGGAAGGAGGTAAGCATTACCGCTCGTAACCCGTCGGCCCTGGAGAGTATTTGCTTGCAGAAACGACACACCAATCTGATCGCCGGCATTGTAGTCCAGATAGGGATAGCCGGCTTGCTGCGCACTCTCGATGAAAGTCGTGGCTATCTTCGATCTGGAGAAGAGTTATTTGTCAGGATGTATCAATTGATGTGATTGTGCCTGGCTGAGATAAGATTACTACGTAGATTGATAGAATTGCGTGATCTCACGTTGAAAAATAATGGCTCTGGTTATAAATAATAACGTTTAGTCATTTTAAAAATATTGTTTTTTTTAAATGATTTTACTCCAACAGGCCTGCAGTAGGTCATTATGCCACAAGAGTATGAATCAATAATTATTTTTAATTTTTTTTTAATTTTTAGGAAACTAGTCTCATTATGCCATCATTGATGTAGAAACCAATGATGTATAAACGGGAGTACATGAGCCAGTAAAGACTAAACACAGAAGTAGGAGAGTATCTTTTTATATTTTGTATTGAATGCTCATATTGATCACACCAAAATTGATGAATGCATTAAGTATGAATGCATTACAAAATCAACGAGACACAACAAAATTGCATAACTTCACTGGAGCTACAACCGGTGTTACTGAAATATGTACTTGCTTGCGAATTCGGGTTACCTTGCAGTCAAGGTTAGCTGGCGGAGGCAACCGGCTAACCCGCACCTTACCAGCGAAACAGAAAGCAAAGTTAACTAAAACTTACATATTTTGGCGGGAAATGGGACTCTTCAATACCGATCGAAAATATAGAACGCAACTCGCAACAACGCCGAAAACACGTAACTGACCGATAGCAGCAAAAAAGTGAAAGGAGCCAGCAGGAGAAGAGAGTAAGAGTTCGTTTTTTTTTTGTTATTGTTGCTTTACTTGTTCATGCATCGTCGGGAACAGATGATTGATGTTACGTAAGGATTGGGCACAGTGTAATAAAAAATCAAGTTGCTTGTGAACGTGTGATGGTCATTCCAGTGCCCATCGTACCACTCTGATATGTAAATTGTTCCGTTTAATTAATCTTGAAATTACTCTTGAGTTCCCTACCCTTAGGACGTTCAAGACAATGTTGGAACAAAAGTTATTATGTTATCACTGAATAAATTCTAATGAGTGACAGAAACCGGTTCAAAGGTGGGCAATCTGACGCCTCCACAAACGAGTTGGGCGAAAGCCACCGTGACCTACCGGTTCGTACTTTGCCAACGCTTGTAAATAACCGTGCGTGTGTGTTTGCGTCTGCGCTAAACAACCATCGTAACCGTAGCAACCCTTCTCTTCACAAACGAGTCGGTGGTCTGAGTGACGAGCCATCGAATCATGGTGCGGTTTGCAAAACCACGCACCGCCTATATAAAAATGACCACTGATCAACCTACAGCAGCTCAACGGTTGCAGCAATACCTACCTGAAGGGGCAATCTTCGACTGATAGTGGACCATTTCGTCCGTGGAATCCGTTCCGATCGAAGTCGCGTATGTTCGCCCGTTCCGCTCGCCTATGGTACGGTAGGATCTCGTCCCAGCTCCAGCCTGGATTGCCGGCCGCGGCCCAAGCATCGTAATCGCGTCTATTGCCGCGCGTGTAGATCATGTAGTTGATGATGGAGGAGCCACCGACACCGCGCCCATGTGGCCAACTGCACTTGCGATCCCACAGCCCCAGGCAGCCGCGTGTTTGTGGCTCCGATTCGTACGCGAAGTTGTAGTCCGTCGATTGTAGGTTCGGTGCGGCAAGCGGCACTGTGGTCGCTAAGGGAATCTCGGCGCGACCCGCCTCGAGCAGCAGCACGGTTACGGAAGGATCCTGCGAAAGTCTGGTGGCGAGGACACTACCGGCCGGGCCGGCACCGACTATGACGTAGTCGTAGCGTTTGCGAAGCGTCGGAAGACCGTAGTCGATGCCAAACCATTGGGTGAAGTCGATGAAGTTCCCAACGGTAAGGTTACTGTTCGGGCCCGGCTGCGTTTGTTTGTGGCCGAAGGGTTGCACTGGGCCAAAGGCAAGCAAGGCTACGAACAGGATTATGTACGCACTCATGCTGGAGGAAGGGGCGCGAAGGTGAATCATGTAAAATCCAATGCTTGTCCAATTTTGAACACAATTCTGCACAGCAGTTTTAATCAAAATCATTAATTTAATTTAAACTCATGATTGACGATTGAGCACTCAAGATTTGCGATTATTTGTTGCTTGCCACTAATTAATACACATTACAAAACGTCACCTTGCCAGTTGTGCGCATAATTAGCCAAGAAACACGCGTTTGCTCATACCCGTACGTATACTACACAGATCCTTCCAGATCACACTGCGATCGCGCACTAAGGACCTGCTCGCCACTCACAAACATCAACCAATATATTAGCTGGCCTTCAAGAACAAGCCACAAGACATTGATTGCAACGATCGAACCACAAACACCGTCATTACGTAAAGATTTTCCTTTCGGCAGCGGCAACAGCCGCACCAGACGCTTTTCTCGCGCGACACTTTACCAGCGCGGTCCGTGCCTGTGAGCTCTTGCTTGACCACCCGATCCGGTTCGCGTGCGCAGGTTTGTGCGAATGCTCCCGATCCAACCCAACGCCCGTGGAGAACAATCTGCAACTGCACGGGTGCATGTGCAGCACTTTTACCAGATGCATCACCATGCGTCTGTGCGGCAGTTTGGCGGGTTTTCTGCACTCTCTACCGCAGGAGAGGGGGGTTACCATGCCGGTGAGGCTTTATGCAAGTGGTGGTATAAAACCGGGTTGCATGCAAGTGCATTTTGCATCGCATTTGCAATCGGTGCTGCAGTTGTTCCACGCAACCTGTGCCACATTATGCTTGTGTGGTACTTATTAATGGTAATGTTTTATTCATTTTGATTGATGATGGTCTAGCCGTGTACAACGCCCAGTTCGCTAATGTGATGCTTATTTTTTTTATTGTTTCCAAACATTGTATTTGTTAAGCGTATTCTACTTACCTATCTGTGTCATTCAAGCAGCGAAGTTAGCGGTAACTTTTCGGGCAAAATTTATCGCTAGTCGTACATGCCTAGCGTGTAACGAGTTTAATAAATATTCATTTATTTAATTATCAGTCAATTTAACTTAATATTGCATTTATGTTGTGTGTTTGCTGCTACGTTTTGGCCGCGCTGTTTACATGCTTCTTCTTTCGCTTGCTGCTTCTATTCTATTCATCGCTCCACCGAGGTTTTGATTCTTTTACTCGGATTGGGTTGCTTTTTTTGATGTTGTTACACAATAAACACGAAAGACTGTAAAAGGAGGAAGGGGTGGAAACGATTGTTCACGATCCGCGGATGCGTCCTTCCAGGTGCCGGGATGTCTCTTTGGTGGATGTGGATACTGTTTCTCCAAAATTCCTTTGCAGCATCCACGCTGCGGTTTCATTGCTTGCTTTGCTATTGCTGCTGCTGCTGCTACCCTCTCACGAGTAGATGGTCATCAGGATCATCTGAGGCAAAGATTGATGCAGGCGGTTAGATGATGAGTTTCGTTTGTAGCTGACTCTTTTGAAACTACTTACCTCTTCCAGTGACAGTGGGCTCGCTTTCGCTTTGGCGTCCAAACTGTGGTAGCGCTCTATGGGTACGAAGAGGTACAAGTTAGAAGATGTTGGTCGCTCCAAAAAACATCAACTAATAGCTAACCTAACCTACCGTGAGCCAGATGCAGTCGTGCCATCGACAGTAGGTAGCCCTCGAGCGTGATCTGACGGTTGCGGGTGAATCGGCTGACGAGTGCTTCCAGCACTTTGTTGCTGGCGGTCGCTCCACCGGCCCACAGCAGCCCTCGCAAGCAGTAGGACGACACCTTGGACGCCCAGATACCTCGGCTAAGCGTGGCCGTACCGGAGGACGATGGTCCGCAGCGTCGGAAGGCGGCTTTCCAGAACCGCATCAACCCTATCAGAGCCGGGACATGCTCGATCGACAGTCGGCCACCGAGTGCTGGGTCCCTCAATGCGAGCATGCCCCGGCAGAGCTCTAGCGATGGTCCACAGTTGATGCCTCCGAGTCCTCGGAAGCCTCGGTTGTTACCACCGTGTGCTTTCAGAATGGCTTGCAGTTGCGTGGAGTCGATCTCATGTGGATAGCGTGCCCGCAGTTTGTAGAGGATCCGCTGTGGTTTTAAGATAATGGACGGGTAATAAATAAACGCCGGAATGTATGCAATCCGCACAGCATGGCTCAAACACCTTTTTGCGATACTTACAGCATCGATCGTACGCTCGTCGCAAAACTCGGCCGCAATGTTGTGTATCACCAGGTTTTCCTCGTTCACTTCCCACACGTCCGTGTGCTGATCGGCGAAAATGCGCAGTAAGAACCGGCCTTCGCGATGCTGAGCCGCGTGAGGCATCACCACAAAATCACCAGCCGGTAGCGCAAAGAACGTGGCAATCTCGCGGAGATTCGACAGCGGTGCAAAATCCAGCGGCATCTGTTCGCTCACGTACTGCGGTGTGACGCGCTGCATCCCGGGTGGCACCTCGTAGATGGTGAATCCAATCTCCTCGTCCTCGTAGTTCCTGCTCCGGTAGCATTCGTACTTCTGGGCCACCGCCACGACCACGTGTGCCTTCGACGGATGTCCCGGTGGCACACGGATACGAAACTGTGGATTGGTGGCGGTCGTCTCGATGAACTTGTGTGGACCACCGGCATTGAAACCGGCACGCCATTGCCGCACGGCTAGTGCAGCTCGCCAGGGAGCGCGTGTGTGCAGGCCCGGCTCGAGCGCCCAATCGTCCGGTCCGATGTGCGCCAACCAGATCACAACGAAGCGTGTGAGAAACTCGTTCACCGACATCCAGAACTCGCAGTCATTCGAGGAGCGCGATGAGAGCAGCTCTCGGTCACGTTCGTTCAGTGCGTTCCATTCCCAGCTACGCTCGGACCAGGCACCGCACCAAACACCGCCCCACTCGCCACCGATCCAGGGACTTCGAAGTCGTATCAAACTCGTGTCACCACCGGACGACCCACTGCCGTGGGTGGCTGAGTCATTGGAGTTTGCCCGCACCCGAGCAAGGCCGGTCACACAGTACGGGTGCTCCGTCAGCAAACCCGATCGGCGACGTTTCGTTTCCTTTTCCTGTGAAAATACCGAAATGAAAATTGTTGCTATTAACACCTCTAGAGCGATCTTACCACTCCACTGATGGCGATTAGTAGCGTTGATCGGGGAACTGCTCCTCCAAGCAGTGGACCACTCGGTGGTACACTCTGCACGACTGCTCCTGTTAGATCCTGGAGGGCTCGACCCACCGTGCCATACTTCAAGAAGGTATATCCCCCGTACAATCTGAAGTTTCGGAAAAAAGTATTGTATATGTAAGAGTGACAAAAAAAAACTAGAAAGTGTTTTAAATGAAGCATACTTGGCGTAGGCTTTCTCCAGCAAAGCTGCCCAGAAGATATCGGGCTGGGCGCAGTGCATGTGCGCCGGACGGTCTCCTCGGGTTGGAAGACGATCATCGACTCGTACCTCAATCCATTTGCCCCACTGCCAGAAACGAAATCTGTGAAATTGAAGTAGTGTGATAAAAATATGAATGATTCGCCCATCGGATAAAAGCATTTCTTGCACCGAGCAGTAGAACTTAGCAGCTAAGCTCAGTGTTTGCATCAACAGTTGTTCACAAACATTCCATTACTACTTCTCACTCTCTCTTTCTCTATCCACATACTCCAACACTTCAACTTCATCGCAGTAAACTGCTTACCAAATACAAGCAAACGGTGGAGGTGACAAATTGCAAGCGGGGGTTGTCAAACGATCAGGCAAACGCTTCTATTTGCTGTCGATTACTTAATCGGCAATTGTGGCGGGATACACATGTACACCTGTAGACACGGATTGTGTGCCCGGTGCAAACATAAAAGCCCATCTTCTCTAATTCGCAGTGACATTGAAGTCGCGCGCATGATGCACTAAAACCAAAACCAAACAGGTTTGATGGCCTAATGACCTGGCTTTGAAACGAACTCGTAAATAAGGAAGATACCGATGTTATCAGGTTTGATTCGTGAGATTCAATCCCATCAAAGACAATTAAACTTTTCACAGACGTGGGCCAAACGGCTCCGTCGTACGGCGTGAGAGCTGACGAGAAGTTGTAAAATATTCCAAGGTCGACGGGTATTCTAAGAATCTGCCCGGAACTCCGCGCGTTCTGTGACATCTCGTACGCGGGGTTATAACGATACTGCTGCCTCACTTCGTTCGCTCCCCACGTTGTCAATTCCACCCCACAACTCGATTAGCCATCTCGCGCCATCAACTACCAGCGTTCGAGAGTCAAACTGTGTTCGCGCGAAGATGCTCGACACTCGTGTGTGACCTCTTCACTTTCGCTTGCAGC
>JXXA01017332.1:0-11012 GCA_000956255.1 Anopheles punctulatus
TATAGTTATTTTTAAAATTTTTCAATGCTGTATATTCCTTTTATTATTACACATTGACACTGTCCATTTAATGTGTTGCTAAAGGTTCCGTCGGCAAAATTTATGCATTGCAAAAAGGTTCTTTGCAAACATCATTTTGCTCCGGAACGGAAACCGGAAAATGTTTCCCGTCCTTTTCTAGTGTCCGGTCTGAGGTCCGGCTCTGATGGGAACAACGGTGCATATGCATATCCAAATGCATCTCAGCACGCTGCGGCATTCTACCCACCATTATCGTGCTTTGTCGTCTTTCCTACTTTTGTTTGTGTTGCACGTGGCGGCTCGGTACATTGCACTCACTGAAACAAAAACAATAATAGCAAGCAGTAGAGACACAGCACGAGCGAGACAAGGCAACTGCCGGGACCCTGCGTTTGAGTCAGAAAATGAAACGGATATTATGAGTTTTTAATTTTATTGTCAATGGTAGTTAATAAATTGCATACAACGCAGCGCGGGGCACAACGCTTGCCATGCCGATGCATGCCCTTATTCAGTGCGGTGAGTGTGTACGGCATGTTGACTTACCAGACTTTCGGTCATGAGAACCTTCCTGAAACCCGCCAGGGAGCTATGGTATTGTAAACGGTGTAGTTTTTGAAAAATTGCAACAAAGCAACACCCCTTCCGTACCATTAAGAACCACAATTTGATGTTGGATATTCGTTGCATTTTACATTCTTGGTTCTGTCCAATTCTCTCGAGGTTGTAGAATTAATGATGATCTAATAGCACTTATTACTTCTCGTTTCTCGGTCTCGTCGTTTGCATGAAATCACTAGAATAACTCTAGGCTCGGAGGAATTAGAATCTCAGACAAACGCAACGCCAATGGACAGAGTGATTCTATGCAAGCAAGCAATGCAGACATTTTTAAAACATGTGCCCACCGTCGAGATGGACACGGAAGAGGTGCTGCAAGAACTCCACACTTTTCTAGACGCCACTACCTTCGCCGTCGTGGCTCGGAGGGTGATAAACTTCCCCAGAAAAAGAATCATCTTCTCTGACTAATGCGGTATTATTCGTTTATAATTGCTTGTACCAACAGTGCTTTTGAATGTTGCATTGACTAATGGACAAGAATTAGTCTTCGTCCTCCCATTTATTAACTCGACGGTGCAACGGTCTTCTAGGCCAGCTACGAAGGCAAACAGCAATTAGTTTGCCACAAAGAAATACCGGAATATGGTACTTGGAAATGTGCGTTAACATTTGCATTCGGAGCTTTTACAAACCTTACACTTCCTTCGTTTCAATAAGTTGTTGATTCATCTAAAGATACATAATTGTACAGAAACAATATTATCTTGTTGGAATAAGACTTTTCATTAATAAATCATGGCGATAGTACGTACAGCTGCTGCATGTTTATGGAACTGGGCTGTCCTATGTGGGATACCTGTGGTCTAACGGTTGTCAGCAGTAGGTGACACTATTATTTTTTACTTTCGGAGCCAACATACCTCTGCTGTAATCAAACAGGTGGCGGTGCACCTGTACTGCCAGACGACGCATTGCATAGTATGGGTTTGTCGCCCTCTATTTGCATATCAATATTAGGTTTGTTTGAAAATCAATTATGCCATTCAGGTCACACCGTGGCCCCAAGGGAGTGAATCAATTGCTCCGTACACGGATTGGACTCCACGCGTCAACCGGAACCGCGCGATTGATTTTTTTATTTTCATTCGTTTGAAGTCTCTGTCAACGGGAACAAAACGCCGCTAGGTTTTCGTGTGTATTTTTTTTTTCTTAGCTAAGGATTGTAATTAGCGTGATTGAAATGCAACACGATACTTGCTCGGTTCGTTCATACCCGCAGGAAGTTTCAAACGGATAATGGGTCAATAACAGCGACCACCAGTGAAGTGCGGCAGGCCTGAAAGCACACATGTACTGATGGTTGACACGCAGAGCGATCAATTGAACAAAATATCTTAGGTCAAATTCCCAAAAATTTTCTGAATAGCGGAGCTTAAAGGAACCACCAACAGAAATTTGTGCTCATTCCTTCATTTATGGGTGGCAACACTCAGCTATCATCATTAATATTTGGATATCCTCACTGGGTAACCGGTTTTGTTGTAGTTCTGCATCGCTTTCATTGATGTGTCCGCAAATGCCGCAGCTGCTGCTACTGATGCAGCCAGCGATTAGGAGGCGGTTATGTCTATAGTACCGAAATGACGGCGGAACTGATGGGAAAATGAGCAATTTGTGTCAATTAAGCAACACTCTGAAAAAGCGCAGCCGCAACACGTTGGTGTCGGTTGAATATATCTCGATTCCCGGGTCGAGAGGCAGTGTCCAAGCATTTATGTTTCCTAATGGCACCAATGGAATCGGTGTTTAGATGATAAGCAACTAGATATATGTGCTCAGGGATAGTTTGTCGAGCCTTCCGCAGCGTGACAAATGCAAATGAAGTGTAGATACGAAAATATTCAATAAGGTTGCGCGATAGGGATGCTGGAGACTTTATGACGCGTCGGGCTTGGTTAGAAATTTCTTACAAAAGCGATAATTTGTATTTCAAGCTCTGGAGCTTCAGAAACCATATAGGACATGGTTAGGTATGTCGACATGATGTTGTTTTGTTGTGTTGTAAACATCTCAATACTTCCTGCGTATTGAAAAAGGCTGTCATTCCTAAAAAGGTATAAAAACGTAAAAAATTGATGTATTGATTTCATCAGCAACGCAAGGTTCTAGTCATTACTCAAAAACGGAAGTCAGTACCGTGTTGAAATCGTGCACCTTGACCGTCGTTTAGAACCTTATAGCGAGTCTTGAACGCTATAGCTTTCAATGCAACGAAGTTCACGATTTTCTAGGTGTGTAAAATATAATACCGGTCTCACATCACATCGGGCTCCGACATAAACGTGTTAATAATCTGCTGAACCCGTCTACTTCCCAAACATCAAGTCAGTCACATTTGCTAGACAAGATCTTGCTTCGAAAGGATGCAAAGCATCGGTTGCAAATTATAGCCCTTCATGATGCAGCTGCACACCAGTATTGATCTATCGACAAATCCCCCCATGAGCTCGGTTTCGATTCCCGCTTGACAAAGGTTCTGGAACTAATCTCCCCGTGACCAGACACGGCACCCATGTCCATACATGGTAAAGTCCGGGATGGTATGCTAATGACCGACGGGGCATGTCTGGCTTGCTATGCCGAATGTTTTTAAGATGTATGAAATGTGTGTGTTTGTTGTACATCGATGTCCAGTCGCAGTTCGTAACTCATGATTCAAACCGCGCGGCAAGCCTGACAGGCTAGGTGTGCTGTGCATACACACGGTTATTAACAACGCTTTAAACGCCTTTCCAAATTAGGAACTTCAGGAAGTTCTGATGGCCGGTCAGCCAGCCCGGCGGACATTACCCTGACCGTACCCTTGCTGCGATCAACACGATCGTCAATTGGTGGATAATGTGTTACTAACTCTCATCTCAGGCTGCTCCCTAAGCGCTATAGAGCACTCATATTTTCCCTAGACAGCTAGGCAGCACCTTCCGATTTTGCTGTGAAAAAAACTGACGCCATAGCCGCCGCGTCATGATAAATGATGTTGTTTTGATGTTCCGCATTGGGGTTGAGACAGAAGGGATTGTCTTATACAGTTGGTGTGTTGTTGTGCTGTGTGATGTGCATTTTAACAGCATTTTGTCGGACAGTCAGTTAGCGCTCGGAAAGGAAGGTGTTAAACTGGTGCCGGTACTTGCATTACCTGTCCGCCCCGAATTTCGTACAAATTGACCCGATGATCACCGGAAAACTGAATATTGTGTTCAGCTTATTGTTTCTTTTACTATCAACTGTTATCCTTGAGCATAGTTCATGGAACCTGAACGCTGGACCGGGTTCGCAATAGTTGGTGGTAAAGCTACTCGTACACGCTACGTTTGGGCGTTTATAATGGGGTTTACTCTAAAAGGAGTGCTATCATGTTTTGACGTGTTGCTCGTTGTTGCGCTTTGGCTAGAAACACACACTGATTGTTGTACACAAGAAAGGTTAAGCGTTATAATATGATTTAATATCAGGAAGTGAGCGGTGTAAACTATTTTTGGAGTTAAGTTCATGTTCAAACTTTTGTTTTCTAATGTGCTAGCAGAATGCATGGATCATTTGGAGGCTCCCTATTTTTACTACTGTTGCGTGCTGTTATTCAGTCAGTAAAGACTTCAAATCGTGGGAATGATGACGGTATTTCATACAAATAACGTTGACATTACATTATGTTTAAAAAAGGAGCATAACATGTCTGTGTACCTAATTAGACATCGTGAATCTATAGTTACAACACTTTTAGGACATTCTTCCATTTCTGTATTATAAGCAATTTGTATATCTTCCACATAATAAACTTTCCAGCGAACGCCAACATAAGTGGAAACGGTTTTAAAAATACGTAACCTATACCATGTGTAGTTCCCAAGTCCGGCTGCGACATAAAGCAAACGGCAAGATAGGCAACTTGAGAAACCCCCGTGATCAAGGTTTGAAGTATGGGAGAACACGAGCAAATGGTCGGAACAACATTAGGGGAAGCCACAAAACCACGCTAGCTAATTATTTTGTTTACAGTTGGGACTTGTAATGTTCCTTCGTGTTAAAGGATGTCGTAAAATGGGTGCGGATCCATTTCGATCCGTTCAAGAAGCTCGTGTTCCTAACCCAACACAAAGGACACTGGGATTGATGCTCAAGATGCGCTTCCACTTTCCAAGTTGCTTTACGTTTGATATTTCAACCGAAGGAGACACATAGCACACGGGAGTGTATTTATTTTCGTCACATCGCGTGTCCAAAAATTTTCTGCTGCTACCCTTTTGATGCGCCATGCATCAGAAGCGTGTGGTGTTTGCTCGACAGGAAAATCGGTCTTTGTTTGCAGCCATAAATAAATGGTGAGAACCAACTTTCTCGTACCCGTGACTCATGGCCAATGGTAGTTTAGATTTACTCTACCGCCGTTTTGATGCTCATGCGAAGAAAAGTCGAAACGCTTTGAAGAGAGGAGCCTAACCAGAATTTTTGTAACCAGAATAGGTTAAAAATGACTATAATTTATGTTGTTATCTTAAATTTGCAAACAGTGTTAATTAGAGGAGATGAAAAATGAATTACGAACGAAATCTTCGAACGATTGTTGTATGTAAAAATATTGGGTTATTAAGAAAGCTAAATGTTTTATTTCAGATAGCTAACGAGGCAAGCAGTTGTTGCACGTTTTTTGTGAAACAAATTCAGATGTAAATTAAACATATCGGTGCCTTACGACAGTGTATACAAATCGCCGACATATTCCTGCAAACAGCTGTGATAAACGACCAAAACCCGAAAACATAAATGAAATATACTACCATGGAGTGCTGCAGTTTTATGTCCTGATTTAAAGATACGATTGTTGTTATCGAAGCAGCGAGAAAAACAGGAAATAGAAAAAAAAACACAATTAATGCAGAGATAATGTTCTAAGCACGAGGTAAAGGAAACGAGACGGATAAACAGCCACCACTTCGTGGCTAATTCTTTGCATTTCCTCGCCCTGCCTGTCCCTAGTGAAAAGTTTAACGATCAGTGAAAACTGGTAGCGGCAGCAGCTTCCGATGTGGTCTGTCAAAACAGCCGTAAAAAAGTGTTTCCCCATTTTAATGAGCGAATGATTTACGGGAAGCAATTTAGATCTTCATACGGCGGTGGGCGGAAATAATCAGAGCGTGTGCGTTGCTGCATGCTGGTGTTTAAAAGTTCAGTGACGTGGCACTTCGTTTTGTCGCTTTCCGCGCGGCAGGCTGTAAAGTGCTTTCGTTTGGATGTTTCCCATCGGAAGCGCATGATTTACGGCGACATAAAACGAATCATAAATGCTGCACAATACGGGCGATCTCATTAAAGCTGCAATGAAAGTAAATCGGTGTCTGTAGCTGATAAGTGGCGGTGATCATAAATTGAATTAGTAATAGCAAACTACGCAAAACGATCCAGTGAGAGAAAAGGAGTGCATTTGGTGACCTATCGCATATACGTCAGAGTCGTACGCCGCGATCGGCACAACAGTTCGTCAAAAGTTCGCACTTGCCAGTTCCATGAGAGAGTATTATGATGGTGGAAAAAGCGGAAGGATTTCTCTACCGGAAACCGGTTTATCAGTACTTTCAGTACCTGGACACAACGTAAGTAGCGTAAAAGTAGTTTGATGATGTATAATGCCATGGTTAGAGTTTAAAATTTTCAAACAAATGATAAACGAGAAATCATTGAACGTGTTATTAATTGTTATTTTTTATTTTTCAGGTAAGTTACATATCCATCATGTAATATGAATCTTCCCCTATCAACAAACCAGCTGCCATACGATACCTGGGATCGATTCGAAACAGTGTAAATTCGGATGTGTTCTAAACAATGACAAAAGCAGTACGGAATGGACTGATTTGAATCAGGTTGATTATTTATTTCCGTTACAAGGTAATGTCGACATCGGTTGTTTTTATTTTCCCATAACCTTTCAAAGCCAACACAAACTCTCCGCCCGGGCGTCGTTGATAGACGTGGGATTTGATGACCGACCGACAGGCAGACGTGTTCAGATAGAGGGCATCTTCCAGTCGCTAAAACCCCAGATGTAACAATCCTACAGTGAATTTATGTTTCCCGGCATTATACAGGGGTGTGTTTAATTCGATCACGATTTTTGACATTCGGTGCTGCTACCTCACCGTGCTACGTGGTGTGGGCTATCGAGATATGCTTGAAGACAAGTGAAGGTTGTTTACAATGTAAAGGATTTTTATTTCGCCCACGTTCGATGCTCCATGTTGCATCTCTACGGATCTGCTGTTCAAAAGCAGACGCGGATGATTGGTTTCGATTGTGGTGTGGTAGCGTCCATCGGAAAACGATCGTCGTATCGTTTTGAACGCATTTTTGTGGTCTGTAATGTTGTTCGTTTTCACTCTACACCGACTTCCTGTCTAAGATAAATACAATAATTTCTGTTCTGAAATTAAATGAGTCATTGAAAGTGATTTTACTGTAGTAGATCCTCGAATGCTTGCTTTGATTTCCGCCAATTATTTTGAAGATTTGCTTAAGCTAGGTCGATATGAAAAGAAATTAAAAGTTTTCCATCGTGCAGGAAATTGTAAATGGGTAAAGATATGTTTCGGTTGGTTGGATCGCCGAAACAAATAATTGTTCTCATCCGCGAACGCTTAATCGTTGGTATCAAATTGTTTGGATCATGTAGAATATTGCTTTGAGTTCAGTTCAAACAAGTTAGACGAATCATTACGTTAGTAAGAAGTGAAAACAGAATATCATTCTAGATAACTGAAACAGGATGTCTTAATTTACGTATCAAACGAAACTTCTCTCTTATAATAATTCATTTTGCTGTAACATTGATTTCATTCCGTGTTGATGTTGTATTGTAAGATGGATGTAAACATAATTTGATCGATGGGATAGTCCCAAGTATCACACTTGCCTTTGCGAAGGAGGACTTGCTTATTCGTTTGGTCTTTCCTACGTGTTTTAACTACGGTTTTTTATATTTTATGAGCCTCGGTTTATGAGGTTTGTCATACTTTTCTCGTTTATCGATCTGAATGAATAAAATATTGTTATCCAATCCATAAACGTATTTTCTGCTTCTCTTGCAGTGTCTTGCAGATGAGCAGATTTGATGCAGTGTTTGACCCTTGTAGTTATGCAAGGATTCCAATAGAAATGTGGAAGGAGTTTCAAACCATCGAAAAGCAGCAGAACGTATGTGGTCGTTATAACTTTCAATACTTTGGTCGCATCAATAATTCAAGCCGAGCTAAGGAAGACCTTGTTTTATACCCTGCGCACATCACTGCGTCTGTATGAAGTGAACACGTGTCGGCAACGTCTGTTGATACAAACATATGACTATGCCATGTGACTTTGAAAACAGGATATTTTCCAGAAACAAAAAGACAAATAACAAAACTTCAACTCTGTATGACATTCATAGCTATGAGTGAGCTTCACAAAAATGGTACTCAATAACAATTTTACCTACAGCACACTTGAGCATAACTTTGTCAAGTGTGGTGGATATGAAATCCTAAACGAAGGTCCCAGCATAATCGATATATTTACTTTCCATTTCAAGGGTGGACGTCTAGGCTTGTCATTCTTGGCATGAAAAACCTTGCACAGTTTGTTTATCACACTGTTTGTTTAAGTTATTCCATCTCGCTATCTCACATGCGGATAGGTTATCTGCTTTCCTCTGCGCTAGGCATTCAATCCCAAATCTCTCGCATATTTTGGTTGCTGTAAAGAGTGTGACATATCTTCTGATTAAACATTTCGAACGTATAGCTGTTTGGCGAGTTTGAAATTGCTCGCACACGCCTGGGTCAAGCAGACGCCGACGTACGGAAGATGCTGAAGAGCAGGAGAGAGATAAATTATCTGTCAAACAAAACTTACGGGGCCGTTTGTTTGTTTTTTGGGTAGTTTTTTTTTATTGTTGTTTTGTTGGATGAAAACATATGGACGGAATTTTTGAGCCATTATAAAAGAATTTCGCTTGCCTTCGCGTTTCCTCATGTGATATAGGATCGAATGAGATTATATTTCCAACTTTGGGCTGCTGATGGAATGAGTAAGATATGGAACTGTTATCAGAGAATTAAATATCAATAAAAATAAACGTATGCTGGCTTATAAACAATAGAAAAAGAAATTTTGATTACGATATCGCTTTGTATGTGTTGCTTCACGGTGAGTAACATAAAATTTACCCTTGTGATCGCATCACACCAACAAAGCACGAAGCTACTTTGATCTGATCATAAATTACGCCGTCAGTTCGATCTGATTGATCGGTGGCAATGATTTTTATCCGGTAAACATACGCGACTCCAATCGTTCCTGTGTGCCAATCGAACATCTTGATGGCCTCTAAAACCCTGCATCACCATTCTCTCCCTTCTGCGTTTGCAATCTTTGGAGGAGTAAAAACAATCATGACAAAAAACAAACCTACATGTGTGTACTGGTTTTGCAGCGTAACTCACTGCGCACCCAACCCGTACGTACGGTGTAGCGAAGCAGGTTGAAGTTGAAATTGAGGTTAGTAGTGTTGTGCCAAAGATTTTAACGTAAGCAAATGGCATGCGCTCCGTTGCGTCCCATGGCTACAACCGATCCAAACAACACATGGCGACGTATCGCCTGTTCACTCTAGACAGCGTCGTGTAAGCCGACCGAACGAGTGGTCCCATGGCAGTGTGTACAGTTTGTGGTGGAGGTGATAAACACGATTCTTCGAAACGCTATTAATAACTGCTTTGAAAAATCCAGCCTTTTATCCCCCCCCGGACCGAAGCTCTCGGCTAAAATCTTTGGTTTTCCTATTGCACCACATCTGACCATGGCATTTCGGATGAGTTTGCTTTGCCTCACTAGGGTAGTATATTTTATTCTCTCGCAGGAGGAGTGCAGCGAAGTATCGATTATGATCGATGTCTCCTCATCCTGTGGGAAAGGAAGGAAAACTGGCGTGAGGATGATCTGTGAGTCACCGTGTGTTTTCGGGCCTCAAGCACGCCGCTTGTATTTGGGATGCATCTCTTCTTAGATCACCTCCATTGTGTGGGGTTCTATTTTTAATAAATTTCAGTGTGGAAGCATAACCGGCTCGAGCTAAATTAGAATTCGTTCAAAATCGTTTGCTTTACGTTCAAAACATGATATGAAGCAAGCATTGTGACTTCATAACAGGTGCAGCAGTTTGGTCTCGGATGCCGTAGCAACACTTGTTTTTATTTTGAAAAAGTGTATTTTGCTAATCTGGGGTTAACTAATAAAAAACATAATAATAATTTTCGTATTCTGATTTGGGTTTTCATTGCATAGTCTATTCTAATGCAATATCTAAAATTCTGTATGATAAACAAAGGAACGGAGTGCCAAAGAACTAATTTTTGGTTCGTAAGATTTGACCGGGTTTGTGTAGCAACCCTTATGCAACGCAATGGATTTGGCTGGCTATTCAGCGCGCATAGCCGCCGGTTAATTGGTTAATTTGATATGAAACATCTGCTCTCGCACGAAAAAAAAAACTGTTTCCAGCACAACCAACTCAATCGTGTCGTGAAAAGAATAGAGGAAAGAAAAAATGCAACCACACAAATCCGTAACATTCCGGCAAGTTATGGTCCACGTTCTGCTACACGCACTTTGTTGGCCTGGCTCGCATGAAATGGACTTTTGGTTCACTTTCGCTCTTGAGTCCTCGGTAGTCTTTTGCGTTCTCCTTCCTTCTCTGTTGCGGGTTGTTGCTATGTTTGTTTACTTTCGTTTTCGTAGGTTTCGGGCTGATTATGCTTTTGCTGTTTGCCGTGGTGTTCCACGCTCATGTTCACTGTGCCGTTTGGAAGTGAAGTGCGTCCGAGCTGATTATGCTTTCGGCAGTTTCGGTTTTATGCTTCACTGTGCATGCGCTGTGTGCGCGGACCATGGAACCAGAGGCAGTGGTTGTCCAACTTAATTGCAGCACTCCCAACGAGTCAGACTGGGAGGGAAAAATCATACCGCTTCCAAGCGTTTGGGTGGAGGCGATCCGGACAGGAAGATGATAAAAAAGCCCGGTACTTTAATGTTTGGCCGTTCTCAGCGCATCTTTTTCGGTTGCTGCAATAAACGTTCTGGTCTATGGGGCAAGTTTTATGGCTATGTGGATTGCATTTTTGTGATGATGATGGTGCACTATCAGAAGAACCGACGGGCATATGTAACGTGAACACGAACGCCTCGAACGTAACGGAAGCGATGGTTGAGGTTTTTGTTGAAAAAATAAATCGCCCCAACTGTTGGTTCTAGTTGGTTTTCGTGGTCGTTGTTAGTGCTCCTACTCATGAACCTATAGGCATAGGTTGCTGATATTTAAATCTAACTATTTAGCAATTTAG